>PVIA01003380.1:0-170822 GCA_004024845.1 Tonatia bakeri
GGGGGGGGGTGGAGATAGTACCTTCACCAAGGCAGCTTCCCAGGCCTCCCTGACTCCTGAACACACCATGCTGGAGCTGATGCCTTTCTCTCCAAAGTGCCAGGCAACACCCCCAACCCAAGACAGACACACTGACTCAACAGACACGGAGCCACAGACCAAACATGCTTATCTCAGTCAGCCAAGGCCCCACACAGGACAACAGGCTATGCTTGCAGAGCCCCCCAGCCTAACCCCGAGGTCCGCTTTGGGGAGGAGAAAGGAGCGGCTGAGCACACTGGTCCCCGCTGAGCTGAACCGTGGAAGAACAGACATGGGCGGTAGGGCATGGTGGCGAAGGGCACAGAACACACAGCCAGGTGCCAGGGTCCCACTCCCAGCTCTGTCGTGTACTGCGTGCCTTAGAAAAGTCACTTTGCTCCTCTCTGTTTCCCCGTCCGTTAAACACAAAAACAGTACCTGTGTCTCTAGAGGCTGCCGTGAGCTAAATTAAGTCAAGCCCTCAGAACAGTGGCAGCACCTAGAAAGGGCATATTGGATGATACACCAGGCCGAAGAGGCAATAACAATCCTCCAGAACAGAGTACCACTTGCTCAGTGTGGGGACTCGGAGAAGGTGGAGTGGCAGACGGGCTCTCTGACATCCAGCCTGACAGGTCTCCGGTGTAGGGCCCCTCCTCAAGGAGGCCTTCCCTGACCACAGCTGACCCTCATGGCTCTGTCTGCTCCAGCGCTCCCTGGCTAGGCAGCAAAATACAGCCCCAGGCTGTGGCCCTTCCTCCAAATGTGGGGTCCACCCTCCCAACGAGGCCACGCCCTGCCAGCATGGAGGCTGGGATGTCCATATCCCCCTGTGGCCCCTCTCAGCCTCTGCCCAGGCACTCCAGAAAGACCTCTGGTTAGACTGTCCACAGGCTCTGTAGATTAGTCTCCAGGCCCCCTCTCCCATCCCAGCTGAAATGTCGGCCTCTCGGTAGAACCCCACAGGCACACCCATAGAAAGTGCCTTGGGCTGCACACGGGACACCAGTGCCATGGCCTCTGGTGCCAGGGCATAACACAGGCCACACAGAGCCCCGCCTCCCTAACTGCTGAGTAGCTGGCAGCTTGTCCCTGCCCCACACCCTCAATTTCCACACACCTAACACTCTCCTAGCTCCGACATCAGAGTTCCAGGATGAAAGGACTGTGCTTCCCCTTCCCACCCTGGGCAGCTGAAGGCAGAGTTGGCCAGAGACAAAGCTCCTCCTCCTGCAGCTCCTCTGAAATGCCACCTCCTGGGAGCTGAACTTACAGAGTTCCTGCTTGCTTCCTGCTCACTGATGTGAGGCCTGGGCCAGCCCCACACCCTGGTGGGGGGAGAACTTAAGGGTCCTCAGGCAGCTCAGTGAAAAGCAACACAGTCAGACTCGCCCCGGGTGGGGCTGCGGATCCACACTGAGGACTCCTTTTTATTACTTGGCTGTGGGGAAAGGCTAAGCTTCTTCACAACCACATCGTGTTGCAAAGGACTGGAAGGAAAGGAGTCCGGCTTCCCAGAGAACACACACACCTCATGTCATTGTGTTCATTATCTGTCCTTGAGCAGGGTGGGGAGGGCAGGGGAAACATCTGGACAAGGCGAGAGAGTCACAGCACCAGGTGGCAGTAATAAATGAGGCGGGCAGCCTGCATCAGAGGAAAGGGCAGCCCCCGAGGTCACCCGAGATGGAGTTCTGCTGAGCTGTGCCTGCCCCCGACTGCCCCTAGGGAGGGGAGAACAGGGCAGAGGTGGGGTTCCCGCCCAGTGCCAGCTGCAGAGGGAGGCAGAAGCTGCTGTGCCAGCCGGGATGAGCTGTCCAGTCTGACAGGACACTCACTTCCTCCCCCTCCCCGTTCCCCCAGACGCTGTAGCTCAAACAACCCCAAATAAAAACTGCCCCACAGCAGAGGGAGACGGAGCCTTCTGTGTCCTAATGACTGGCTTCTAAGCACAGCCACACCCTTTGCCGGCAGCCAGAGCACACTTCCCAGGCCGTGGTGCAGGCCTCCAACTCCAGGTCTGGGGCTGGAACGGGAACTGAAGAAGCCAAGGGCCCTTGTGGCCTTGGCTGCTTCCTGAGCTCTGGTCACACCGGGGAGAAGGCTGTGGAGTCCTGTGCCGTGTCTGCCCACAACAGTGCATCTGGAGGTCAAGGGAGAGGTGGGCACCCTCAGGCCCACAGGCAGCATTTTCCATAGGGTGCCTCTCCCATGGCCCCAAACCCACCCTCCTCCAGAGTTCTCAGGCCAGAAGACTCTGGTCTCAAACCCAAGTCCTCCTCGGCCACAGGCCTCCCGGAGGCTCCCTATAAACCAATGGCTCTGTCTGACCAGGGCTGACAGCCTCGCAGGGGCCACAGTGAGCAGCCTGTCCATGGTCACAAGTCTGCCCTTTGGGATGAAAAAAGGAAAACTGGTCCCAACCCACACCGAGCCCACAGCCTCGGCCTTCCCAAGGGGCCAGGCTCTAACCACTGATACAACCAGCCCTGATGGGTTCTTTAAGGCAGGGCCATTTCACTCCATCCAGAGCACCCACTGGTGTCCTAGGAAGGAGCTGAAGGCAAAAGCCAGAAGGGAAACAGTGGAGAAGCTCTCGAGATTTTCAGACCCATGACGGTCCCATACGGCTTTACTGAGGGAAAAAGGTTGGAACTAATTTCCTGTGTATTATGTTCAATTTTGCTTAGAGAATTTCTTTAACTATTTGGAAAGTCTCCAGCGAAATCCCTCACCCCAAAGAGCACCCCACTGACAGAGGGTCCATGAGGGCTCGGGAGGCGCCTCGAGCCCCAGCCACCACCATCACCGCCATCACACAGAGCCAGGCCTGACAGCGACGCCAACACTAACACTTTCAAGGCTGGCTATGGTTCTGGGACCATGCTGAGGCTTTTATACATGTCACCTTATTTTACCTGTACAATTCTATGATTATGATCATGACCTTTGTAGAAAGGAGGAAACAGGTTAAGCAACTCGCCTGCTAATAAGTCACAGAACTGGGAGTGAAAGTCCAGTCTCCAGCAGCTGTGGGCTGACCCAAGCCTCGCTTCAGGACGGCAGGCCCTCCAAGCCAGCCATAGGTTCTTGAACATCTAGCAGTAAAGAGAGTGGCGGAGGTCTGTGAAAGGCCAGCCCATTTCACCGGGGGCTCTCATATTTCTGCATTTCCCCTGCCAGCCACAATCCTGGGGCTTTCCCAGGCTCTAAATTCTGGGTTGTATTCCCCCATCACACGAGAGGCTCTTCTAGAGCCTCTGGGAGACAGCTCTGATGTCTCCCAGATCAGAGCTGCCTGACGTTGTTACCAAAACCTCCCTCTTCCATCGCTGCTGTCCACCGGCCACCAACCACCTCCAGGCAACTCCACCAGATGCTTTCATTGCATTCTCACTTGACCCCTTACATCAATCTTCTAAAGGGGTAAGTTAGCCTCATTTTACAGATGAGAAAACAGAGGCACCAAGGGTTTACTTGACTTGCCAGAAGTTGGTAAGTTTGGGACTGGAATCTGGGCTGTGCAATTCCACAGGCCCTTCTGCTCAACCATGAGGCTGCTGTTCCCCAGCCAGGTTTTGTCTTGGTGACACAGGACTACCGTCTGCCCTCCTTGAGAACACCACATCTGGTTCCTGGAGTTCAGGTGTGATACTGTTCTTTTCCACTGTTATCCAAAACTGAGACGGGTTCACCCTGGTCCTCTCCATCTTGCCCTCTCCCCATTGGACAATGCGCAGACTCACAGCAGCATGCTCCAGGAAAGGCCACCAGGAGTGGCCATGAGAGCCAAAGGTGGGAGGTGGGGACCACAGTGGGGGCAGCAGCCCTCACCGTCTAGTGGCGGACATGCTGCAAGGGCCAGTGTACTGACAAGAAAAGCAGGCCGATTTCACAGACTTTCCTCTGTCCACCACAAGTGTCCCGCTCCCCCTGCCCCCTCAGGTTCTATAAATAATCCAGGTCAATGCATCAGAAGAAAGGCAGCGAGTTAGATGCAGAAAGGTCCTGGTAGAAATACACTTCTATCAAGTTAGTTAAGTCTTCCATTCAGATCAAGGGGTGGGAAGTCAAATTCTCCAAAGGGAACTGTCCTTGGCTGAAAATAGGCCCACCTGAGCCTGCAGGCATAAACAGCTCAGTTGAGGAATATCCAAGGCCCAAGAAAGCAAGGGCAGGAACTGAAAAAATAAAAATCAAAGGCCCCTCCCTAAGTCACTGACCTTGCAGAAGCCCCTCCCTATAAGCCTAGAGACTTTTCTGTGTCTCCCAGATGTGTCAGGTACTAGTCTGCTCAGACCGGCTGAGAGGTGGGGGTTGAAGGGCTAAGCAAGAAAGCGGTACAATGAATTTGTGAATGGGAGCCTCTTTGGAAAAAGAAAGGGTTAAAAGATCTAGGGGAAGACTTTCCCACCCCACACCCACCTCCTTGGGCCCCCTGAGCCAGAAAGGAGGGAGAGGACAAAAAAGGGGAGGAAAAAAACAAAACAAGGACCAAGCTGTACCACATGATCCCACACCCAGCAACCAAACAGTAAGTCATGAGAGAAGGACAGGAGGCTAGGGGAGGGGGCCATGCGGCCAGGTCACAGCCCGGCAGGGAGCCTGCCCCCTGCTTCCCACCCCAGGCCACAAAGAGCTATGAAGTCTCTTCCCTGTTCATCTGTTGAAAAATGTTCAAGGTCAGGTCTTTTTCTATCCAATTCCTGCTTTCATTGGGGTCTGCACTAGGTTCATCATTCTCCTCCAGTAAGCCTTCCTGGATTTACTCAGTTGGATGCCATTCCACTCAAGCAAACCTTTCCAGACCTGTCCTTACCTATGTCACACCTCTGCCCTCGTCCCCTGATCGTCCCCATCCAGGGCTCATGAAGCCCAAGGGGAGGTATCACCCAGAGTATCACTTGAGCCATCCGCAGCAGGCTGTCAGCCCTGGGGACTGGCCTTCAGATCCTGCCCAAGCCCAAAACAGGATATGAGGCTCCAAGCCTGAAGCCTTGATCTTCACACAGGGGGTAAGGTTAAATGCTGCCAAAATAAATGGATACAAAAAACCCCACTGGCCCTTCTAGGTTGAAGTGACCGGAAGATTAGTTCCTGCTGTGCCTTAACCCTGCTGCTGTTTCCACTTCAGGCAGGAAAGGCAGGAGCTTGAAAACTGATTTAAATGTTTCTTTTTTTACTTAGAGGTACTTTAATTCTCAGCACAGGGACACAGAGGGACATGATACAGGGTGTATCTCTAGGCAGCAGAGGGCATCCCAGTTCCAGACAAAAAGCTGATGCTCTGCCAGTCTCTAGGTCTGGTGGGGCCCTGGGTTCAATCCTGCCCTGGAGGACAACACTGCACCTTCCTTCCCCCACAGGGTGAGGCAGCGCCTCTCCACTGGGGCCTAGCTTGGGTCAGGTGCCTGCAGTTCCCCTCCCCTTTCAAGAGAGGTGGAGAGGCCTGGAGGGCCTAAGAATGCCTCAACATTTTTCTTCTGGAGATTCCCTCAGACCAAGAGCCTCTGGATCCCACTCCTAACTTTACTTGTCAATTTACTCCTAATACCAGGCCACCATTCACACCTCCCTGGGCCTCCTAAGGCCCACCAGCGGCCAAGCACAGCACAGTGCACGTTTGGGAACGGGAAGGGGACCCCCAAAATGCTCAAAACCAACTGATTGGTTTACGTCCTTGAGCCCCCAGGAAAAGGGCACACCGCTCAGGCCGAGGTTCGGGGTCCTGCTCTCCCACTCGCCCGGCCCGGAGAGGCCTTTAACCGTTTGTGCACCCCACGCTCCTCACTCACTGTGTATGCTGGGCGCGGCCTGCGCCGAAGACCTCGTCCAGAGCTACCGTGGCCTGGCCCAGGAACTTGTCGACGCCGATGAGCGAGCGGTGCATGGTGGTGAGCACGAGCTCGCAGGCGGCTGCGGAGCCTGCGGCCCAGGGCGACGGGCCCGCATCGGGCTCCTGCGCCCGCAGCAGGCCGTCCAGGGCGCCGGGTGGAAGCTCGAAGGAGCATTCCTCGCGCCACTCCGGGCAGCCCGGGGTTTTCTCCACTACCGACGTGCTGTACTTCTCGCGGCCGACCTGGATCACCGTGTACGCGTCGCTGGTGCTGCCCGCGCCCGAGCTCTTGCCCCGCAGCCCGCGGGCCCGCAGTACGGTCACCTGGACGTGCGTGGGTAACCAGCGGGAGGGCCCCGCCGCCGGCTCGGCGCCCCGCACCAGGGCCATGGCAGGAGAAGCGGCGGCAGGCGGGGTTGGCTCAACCTGGCGCAGCCACCCGGACCAAGTGATTAAATGGGCAGCGGCGGAGGGCTGTCAAGAGCCGGCTAGGAGAACCGCCACCGCCGCCGCCACAGCCTGCACAGCAGCCTCTGCAGCTGCAGGCTGGGCTGGGCGGAGACGACCGCCACCTCCCGCCGCCCCACCTTCCCCGCCGCCTGCCGCGCCGCGACGTCAGTGCCCCGCCCCTCGCCCCGCCCCGCGGCCGGTGACCCAGCCCCACGCGGCGGTGCGGCAGTGCTGCGGTGGATCTGCCCCGCGCCCTAGCTCAGGCCACCGCAGACCCTCCTGGAGCTAAAGGAAAACTGCCGGGTGCGCGGCCTCTGCAGAGGGGTGGGCGGGGCTTCCACGTCGCTCCCGCCCGGGACTGGGGGCACCCGCGAAACCCCGCCTGCCACAGGGCCAGCGCGACACCCTTGGCGGGTTCTTAAATGCCCGCTTCGAGCCTCTCGGCCAATCCCTAATCTTCCTTCCAGACGTCCCTGCTCTCGCCCTAAAACTGACCCCGCCCGCCCCTCTGGGGATGGCCATCCCCTTCGTAGGGGTATGTGGGGGTGATGAAAGAACCAGCTGCCCTCATCTCGAGATGCGCTTCCCCTCCACCAGCCTGCCCTTGCCAGGGAAGATGTCCTGGTGAAACCAGAAGCGATTCCCGCTTTGCCCCGTGACAGCCCCGCATCAGCGACCGGGAAGCGGGTGAGCTGCCGCTGTGTCCAACCTCTGAGCGGGAGGGGACCACCGATGCGGCCAGACCGCGGAGCGGGAGGACAGAGGAAGATGGGCTCGCCCTCAGCGCACTCTGTGGCACAGGGCAGAGTGATGAATAAATGAGTAACCACATCAATATTTAAGTGTTCACTCAGAGCGCTGGAGTTCATGCGTCACAACTTGGGAGAAATCATAGGCTCTGGTGGGGGTTCTAAACCATTACTTCCACTCATTAAGTGCCTACTATGTGTAAAGCTCTGGGTGTTACTTGCGTGCTTGGCTTATTAATTATTATAACGATGGTTAATTATAGATGCTGAATTTTGGCCAGTACTAGTGTGTGCCCTTTATATGCATTACCTCATTTTATTCTGGGAGTAACCTTGTGGGTCAGCATGGTTTTTATCCTTATTTTCCAGAAGATAACATTGCAGTTTAGAAAGGTTATCCTGCCCAAGATCCTTAACTGCCAGAGGTAGGATTTGAATTCACACAAATGACCCCAAAGCCTGTCGTTTTTTAATTTAATTTTATTTACCTTCAGAGCCTGCACTTTAAAAAAATGTAATGCAATACACATATGCAGCTTTTTTAAGATCAAATAGGCCAGCTTTGACCAGTGTGACTCAGCTGGTTGAGCACAGTCCCCAAAAAGCAAAAGGTCACCGTTCAATTCCCAGTCCCCATACAGGCCTAGGTTGCTGGTCGGGTGTGTGTGTGTGGGTGGGGGGGAGGGGTGCAGGATATGAGAGGCAACCCATCGATGTTTCTCCCTCAGAGGGATGTTTCTCTGTTTTTCTCCCTGCCTTTCCCCCTCTCTTAAAAAAATAAAATAAAATAGGACAGAAGTGCTTATGAAGGAAAACAAAAACTCCTTCTCCACCCCTGGAATCAGAGATAACCACTCACAGCCATTGGTGTTTGCGGGCCTGGTGGTTCCCTCCATATCTCTGTATAAAATGCTTGTAGAGTTACATTTGGATTTATCAGGACTGGTGTTATCTATTGTCTTCCTGCTGTGATAGAGGATGAGTTGGCTCACTCACACCTGCTTCCCTCCCTCAGTCTTGTGTAATGACGCTATTTTTAGTTCCTCTACTGGATACCTTTTCACTGGAAATCTTTACTTCTCCTGGGGGAGACTCCCCACCAGTACTCCTTGACTTCCTGTGCTGTGAGAGGAGGATGCCAAAATCCCCACTCTCCAGACCACGTCCTCCAGCAGGGAAATGGAAGTAGGAAACCAGTGCAGGAGGCCCATAGGGGCACATCTGCCATGGGCCCAATCCTGACAACCCTCCCACCTAACTCTGTGAACATATGACTGGGATGGAGGAGTTCTTGGTATTGAGCGCTATGGTCCAACAAGGCTGGGGACAGCACCTAGCTTTGGAGACAGCCAGATCTGCCCATGGATCCAGGCTCTCTGCCACTTAGCAGCAACGAGACCTGAAGTTTAAGTGGGCTGTCTAGTCTCTAGCAACCTCATTTCCTCATCTAGAAAAGAGGGACAATTATTCCTACTTCAAACAGTTGCTGAGAAGATTACATAAGAAAATGTTGTCAAAGGTTGTAATGCAGCCCTGGCTGGTGTGGCTCAGTGGATTGAGTGCTGGCCTGTGAACCAAAAAGTCACTAGTTGATTCCTACTCAGGGCACATGCCTGAGTTGTGCACCAGGTCCCCAGTAAGGGCACATGAGAGGCAACCACACGCTAATGTTTCTCTCCCTTTCTTTCTCCCCCTTCCCCTCTCTCTAAAAATAAATAAACAAAATCTTTTTTTAAAAGGGTTCTTTTAGCCCTGGCTGGCGTAGCTCAGTGGATTGAGCATGGGCTGCGAACCAAAGCATCGCAGGTTCGATTCCCAGTCAGGGCACATGCCTGGGTTGCAGGCCAGGGCCCCCAGCAGCCGCACATTGATGTTTCTCTCTCTCTCTTCCTCCCTTCCCTCTCTACAAATAAATAAATAAAATCTTTTTTAAAAAAAGGGGGTTCTTTTATAGGCCCAATAGTTTTTAAGTTGTGGCTTTTCTTCATTCTTTCATTCTCTCCAAATTCTTCTAGAAACTATTTTGCTAAATAATATAAGGTGAAAATCTAACTCCCTTTCCCCAACAGCTATCCAAGTTTCCCAATACATATTGCAAAACCCTATCGCTTTGCCATTGGGTTTTCAAATATGTTCTTATAAATACTATAGACAGAGTTTGAACTTTGTATTCTGTTCCACTGAGATTTGTATCATTATGCCAGTGCCATCTGTTTCAATTATTTTTGCCTCTTAAGTGCATTATTATAATGGAAGAGCAAATCTTTACTCATTTCTTTTCTTCAAAGATTTTGTAGCTACTTCCACCTATATATTCATCCACATGAGCTCCAATTCTTTCAGAATTGTGAGATAAACTGTTGTGAGAAAAATCGACATCTTTACAGAAATAGCCATTAAAAATCATGATATAATCCCTAAACTTAGGAATGAGACAAGGACTTTTCTCTCCATTTCTATTCAGCATTTGTGCTGGAGGTTCTAGCTAATTCAATTAGGCAAGAAAAAGAAATGAAAGCCATCCAGATTGGAAAGAAAGGAGGAGTAAAACTATCTCTATTTGTAAATTACATGATATTGTAAATGGAAAATCCTAAAAAATCCACAAAGAAACTATGAGAACTAATGAATAGGCTCAGCAGGGTTACAGGATACAAGATCAATATACTTAAATCGATTCTATTTCTACACACTAGAGAGGAAGACTTGAAAACAAAATAAGGAAACGATTCCATTTATAAGAGTAATGAAAAGGATAAAACACGTAGAAATGAATTTAACAAAAGAAGTGTAAGACTTGTACACTGAAAACTACAAAACATCATTGAAAGAAATTAACAAAGACCTGAATAAATGGTAAGACATCCCATGTTCATGGATGAAAAGACTTAATAGTGTTAAGATGGCAATATGCCCCAAATTGATCTACAGATTCAACATACATATTCCTTATCTGTCACGGCCACCGACCGGCAGTGACCTCACGGAACGCTGCAGATGGCTCGTCAAAACATGAGAAAAACATACACATGGACAACCGAGTCCTGTGGAGAAATAGGGACGAAACGGCCATCCTCCCTAGGGCAGAGCCCCTCGTCCTCTCGCCCGAGCAGACTTTTATTGGGTTGGTTTACACAGGAATTCAGGTGAAGCTCATTACTCATTGTCAGGAAATAAAGATCAAACAATAGATAACAAAGAACTCTGAGGGCCTATTTTGAGTCAGGGTCAGATAGCTAAAGAGCTATAAAACTTTGAGGAACAAACTTACTTCTTGCTTGGACCCTTATCATTTTATTGAGAGCATTCTAAACAAAGCAGGTTTCACAGGATTTTACATATTCTTTCTAGGCCTGATCGCCCTGGGAACCCGCCCTTTCCAGCACAGGGCTCCACCACCCTCCGTCATTGTTTCAGGCTTAGGTGGAGCAAGGGAAGTAAGGCAGCCAAGAGATTAGGAGATTTTTTTGCAGACAATGAGGACTCAAGCTTTGTCAAAGCTGAGGGGTGAGGGTCCATCACCCCCTTTTGCTGTAGACCCCAAAGTCCTTCCTTGGGGTCCTCCCACGTGATTGTGCCTGTCTTAGGTCGTTCCCCCCTTGGGGAATCTTACCCATCATTGGCTAACCGACCAAGGATTGGGGTCCAGGCAGAGTGAAGTAAAAGGAGCAGAAGCTGTGCTCCTGCCAGGGAGATAAGCTTTCGTCTCCTTGCTGGCTTAGGGTCCAAGGTTGTTCCCTCAGCTTTGGGGCGGGGGGGGCGGGGGGCGGTTACAGCTTCCGATACCAGGTAGGGCGGTTCCCAACACTTATGAAAATCCCAGCTTGTGTTTTTGCAGAAAGTGACAAGTTGATTCTTATTGAAATGCAAAGGACCCAAAATAGCCAAATGAATCTTGAAAAAGAAAAGCAAAGTTATGGGACTCATACTTCCCAATTTCAAAACTTAACTACAAATCAAGAGACCGTGGTACTGGCATAAGAATAGACTTAAAGATCAATACAATAGAGCCCTGGCTGGTGTGGCTCAACGGATTGAGCACCAGCCTGAAAACCAAAGGGTCACGGGTGCAAATTCCCAGTCAGGGCACATGCCTGGGCTGCAGGCCAGGTCCCCAGCTGGGGCCGTGTGAGAGGCAACCAGTTGATGTATCTCTCACACATCAATGTTTTCTCTCCCTCTTCTCCTTCCCTTCCCATATTTCTAAAAAATAAACTAAAAGGTCAGTAGAATAGAATTGAGAATCCAGAAATATACCCTAACATCAGAACCAACTGATTTTCAACAAAGTTACCAAGACCATTCAACAGTTTTTTCAGCAAATGGTGTTGGGAGAACTAGATATTCATATGCAAAACAATTAAATTTGACTCCTTCTTTACACCGTAACACATATTATACACTTAGTAAACAAAAATTAACTCAAAATAGATTTATACATACGTGTAAGCACTAAAACTATAAAACTCTTAGAAGAAAATACAGGAGTAAATACTCAAAACCTTTAGGTTAGGCAAAGCCTTCTTAGATATAATAACAAAAGTACAAGCAAGCAAATCAAAAATAGGTAAACTCAATTAAAAACTTGTGTGCTCCCAAGAATATTGCCAAGTGAATGGAAAGACAACTTGCAGGATGAAAGAAAATATTTGCAAATCATGTATTTTATAAGGGACTCGTATCTAGTATATATAAAGAACTTTTATAATTCAATGGAAAAAAACCCATTTTGGCAAATGATTTGAATGGCTATTTCCCCTAAAGAAGACATACAAGTGGCAGGCATGCATGTGAAAGACTCCAAAAACATTGCTCATGTTAGGGAAATGTAAATCAAAACCACAGTGGAACACCACTTCACACCTAAAAGAATGGTTCTAATTTTAAAAGACAGATAATAATGTTGTCAGGACATGGAGACATTAAAATCCTCACACACTGCTGGTGGGAATGTAAAATGGTATGTAGCCGCTTTGGAAAACAGTTCAGCAGTTTCTCAAATTGCTAAACTTGGGAGTTACCGTATGACCCATCAATTCCACTCCTATGTATATACTCAAGAGAAATGAAAATGTGCATCCACACAGAAAGTTGTGCGTGAATCTTTGTCTCCAGATCCCTACCTTAAACCTATAAACCTGTCTCCGCTGCGTTTTTCCCATCTGAGAGGTACGGCTGTTCTGTGTGCTTCATTTCCCTCCCTTCGCCTTGGAGCCGTCCAGGGTTCTATCTCCTCCTTCACTTCTGTAGTCCTCATTCACTGGCTCCGTACTCCACCACATAAACATGCTCGACTTACGAGAGATAGAGAGAGAGAGAGAGAGAGAGAGAGAGAGAGAGAGAGAGAACAAACTCCCTCTCCCCTGGTCTACGCCATGTCCTCCTTCCCACCAGGTTTCCTGAAGGTGATCTGCCCTCCTGGTCTTTATTCCCTTTCTTGCCCATTCATGCCCAAACCACTGCAGTCTGGTTTTGAACGCTGCCGCCCATTCATAATTGCAACGTCCTAAGGCCCTTCTTCAGTCCCAGTCTCACTTGACCTCTCCATGGCATCCAGCAGTTAGCTAACCACTCCTCTCTCCCAGCTACCTCAACCGACTCTCTGCCTCTGGGACTCCACCCTTCTGTGCTTTCGGCCCAGCCTTTTCCTTAACCCATTCCTTCTGGGTCTCCTTTGGGGGCTTCTCTTCCTCCCCCTATTTCTTAACATTGGTTTATTTCTCAGCCCTCTTTTCATTCCTCGGACTCTCTCCGGAGATTCACTTTTACACACGTGGTTTTATCCACCCTGTACATGACCCCAACTACCACACGTCACCTCCAGCCCCGTCCTCTTCTGTGAACCTCAGATCCATACTTACAAATGCCAAGCAACACCCACAGGCACCTCAAACTCAGTAAGCTTGATGAGTTTGCTAGGACTACCGTAACAAAATACCACAGACTGGGCGGCTTAACAACAGACATTTATTTTCTCACAGTTCTGGAGGCTGGAAATTTTAGGTCAAGGTGTTGGCAAATTTGGCTTCCTCTGAGGACTCCCTCAGCTTGCAAGTGGCCAGCTTCTGGCTGCACCTTCACGTGAGTGCCCCTCAGGCTATGTGCTGTCTGTGTCCTAGTCTTCTCCTCTTATACAGGACACCAGTCACACTGCATGGCCTTAATGGCCTTGTCTCCAAAGACTGTCACAGTCTGAGGTACTGGGGGTTTGGACTTGAACATATACAGTGAGGGATGGGGCACACAATTCAGCCCGTAACAATGTTGAAAGTTGAAATCATCATCTTCCCCACTGTGACGGGCTGTCTCTCCTGCATTCCCTCTCATGGTAAATCTGTCCAAGCCCTAGCCAGAGTCCCAGAAGCTGCAGCACTGTGCTCTTCGAGGGTAAGACTAGGCAGAGAGGTGCTTGCACCAGACCTGGAGTCTGCACAGGGCATCTGCTTCTTGCCCGCCTCTCAGATGCCAGATTGGAAGCCCGAAAGGACTCAGGGGCCAGCTTGAGAGACTTCCTCTGGCCAAAGGCGTGACGACAAGGATAAAAAATCAACTGGTCGAAACACATTAAATATATTTAAACCCACAATTTCACAATTTTTGAAAATTAAATTTATGATCATTAGAAGATACTAAGGAATCAACATCTAAAAATAGGGAAAGAATTTTGCCCTTTTTATATGAATTGCAACATTGGGTAACGAAACAGTAGATGAGAGGAAGTGTGTCTGGAAGTGCTCCAACAACTGAAAGAAAAGGGAATGATTTCATTGGAATATCACTACAGCCCCTACTGAGTGAAAAAATCTAGGCAATGATTGTGAGTGGCTGCTGGCATCACACCAAAAAAGAGACAGCCAGGAATCGTGTGCCTCCTAATGGAAGAACACACCACCACCTATGAAGTAGTCTTGCCCCATCAAAAAAATATAGCCAGAATCTGATCAAGTCTCTAGATCCAACTATAAGGTTTTAGAAACTACATGAGACAGAGAAAACTGTTAAGCAACTCAGGGATGTAACCAGCAAAACACAGATTATTGGGCAAACAGTCCAGTTCTTTTCAAAATATGAATTGCAAGGAAAAAGAACTACAAGAGGAACTTAGAAACTTGAAAGGAACATTTAAAAAACAAGTATATTATACCAATAGCAGTGAGTACACCCACCACCCAGGTCATGGCTTCTGAGAACATTCTCCAGTGGAAAGAACCAGGCTCCTTGGAGAAATGGCCAAATCTGGGACTGGAGCGGGGGAAGTGGAAGGTGGTCCTGGATCCTGCTGTACTGCTGGAGAGTAGGAAACTCCTCACGGGAATACAGGGGGCAGGGGTAGTATCCAAAGAACACAAGTACCCATCTGAAGGAACTCCCAATGGCCAGAGCTGGAACAATTTGAGCCGCAAAATAAATCACAATAGTATTGGATCATAACCCATAAAATAAATATTCAGGAGGTCACAGTGATATCAATAAATGATTGAGTGAGTGAATAAGGTAAATGAGGAGAAAAGAAAAATCTTCCTTACAGAAATATTCTAAATCATGTATGTAATCACTGCCCCCTCCAAGAAGTGGAGCTTAATTCTGCTCTCTTTGAGTGCAGCTGGACTCAGACACGCACCTTCAGAACTACAGAGTATGAAAACTAGTGGCTTTACGATGACAAAACTGGCAGACACCACTTTCATCGGGCGATCTAGAGGGACATCCCTCGTGATGCATCACATGGGGTGGCACGGACCCCTGACACGAAGGGCACTTCACCTCCTCGCCTTTCTACAGACTCATAACCACTTGCGGATCAAGAGAGAAACATCAGACAAACCTACTTTGAGGGACATCCTTCAAAATCCCTGAGCAGGACCCTTCAAAATTGTTGAAGGTCATCATAACCACCAGTGATGGTTCTGTCTCCCATATTCAGAGCTTCTAAATTTAAACACTTTTTTAACATAGGATGTTTGATGGAGACAGAGAGCCAGTAAGTACTGATTGTGTGTGGAGTTGCCATTAAAAACATCTTAGGAGGGCAGCCCTGGCAAACCAGAAGATGACACTTGTGTGTCTGCTGGGCACCTGGATGGGCTCTGGAAGAGAGCTGGTCTGGGGCTGCGTTTGCGAGGAGAGGCTCGGAACAGAATGGCTGTGTAGGGTAAGAGTGTCAAATTCTCCCAAGCAGCCCATGAGGGAGGGGCAGGTCGGAGAGGTCAGGGGGACTGCAAAGCCACAAAACTGCAAGGGACATGTGCTTTTACACCTAACTGTTGTTATTAATTAAAATTCCTAAATGTAGTGCTCTGTGGCCAGATGACATGATCTGGACAATGTGATTCTGTGAAATTCATTATTCCACATTTTATGGCCAATTTAAATGCTATTCCTGTGTTCAGAGAGATCAAATTTATTAATCCACAGAGCAAATGTATTAATTGTACTGTTTAGATCTTTACTGTCACGTCCTCTTCCAACCATGTTGTCTGACAAGGTCCAGGACATGGAAAGAGGGAATTCAAGGAATCCATCTTTCTGGAAGAGAACGTGGCATACAAAGGGGGGAGGTAATTTTCCTGGGATTGCTTTTAATAACTCCTTGTTGATATTATTCATGGTCTTCCTTTGTGCCCTGATCTCACATAAGAATAGGCCATGAGGAAAGAGAGGCTCGAAGCCAGTCAATGATTGATTTTGAGGGAAAGTCTGAAGGGACAACTAGTTCTCCTCAGACTATTGAATCATGCCCAAATTGTGTAAACAAGGTGTTTATAAACCCGAGTAAGAAATTATCCTCAATTGTTCCCATAAAAGAATTCATGAATCAGTCATAACAGGCTGAATTGTTGGTAGATTTTTCCATGCTTGTTCCTTACCCACAGATATAAAGGGTCTTCCAAGAAAACAAGAAAAAACTATATAGACCTTTGCCCACAGCCCAGGGATACCCCTGGGTAGCATATTGGATTAATGGTAAATTATGGTATCCCCAAAGAGGAGCTAATAGTCTCCAGAGGGTTCCAGATCCCCCATTGCCTTATACAGGGCATATAATGAACATGGCATTAGAATGGTCAATAAGGTTGGAGTCCAAGTGCCTTCTAATAGTCTAAATTTCACGGAAAGGTTAGCTCAAAGCAGACCTCCCTGGTGTTTTTTTACTAAGGAACAAAACAGGTCACTACTCCGCCAGCTTGTCAAAGGATTTTGCCCACAATTCCCCCTATCATGCAGCAGCTTCAAAAAGGAACTTTCTGAATTATCCAAATAGAAATAGAATAAGACATGAGAAAGTCAAGAATGGCCTATATCCTATAAAATTTAATAAAATTGTCTATCACCTTTTAGGTCAAAAGGTTTATTGTGGCTAGATTTCCCCTTTATCTCTCCTTACGTGTTTGTTTTGGTAATCAAAAGGTGGTGGGATTGTTAGATATTTATATTTTAGGTTTATTGATTTGAATAATTTCAATGAAGTTGTATAAAATAACTTCTTGATCAGAGAATAAAATCCCCTCTAATGAAATAGCCCCTCCTCATTTTAGCCCCTTGAATGTCTAAAAGTTGTTGAAGTAACAGCCCCTCCTTTACCTTGAATAGGAATATATATCAATTAGAATTAGACAGGCAAAAAAATTAGAGAAGCTGGTTAGCTATTACAAACCAAACATGTAGAAACAATTACCAAAGACCTCTATCCAATCGAGCGTATCCTTTTACCCCATGACAAATTCTGAGAACTTTAATAAACAATAAACAATAAGACATTCAAATTCTGTACATACGGCTATTTCTAATTGTTTGCATTTAATAGGTTACTAGATTAGCATGACCAGATATTTGGGTAGAAAACTTCCTGCTTCACCTAATCGCAAATGTTAATCACTGCCAAAAATGAAAATATAAAAATCTGTTTGTACTTGCAATAAACGGAACAGAGCTTCACTGCCCTCTGAGTCGTGCTGTCGTCTGTTACCCATCGCCGACGCCTTACCTCCCTTCAGGAGACCCTTGACCCAGCTGCGGCCGGACCACGGCACTTTTCTGTCTCTATTTTGTGTCTGCTTGCTCTCTTGGCTTCTAAAAGGAATAAATTTGGAGTTTCACAGGCTTAAAACTTTTTAAAAGTAAAAAGATACATTTTTAAAAATTATACATTTAAAAAATTATTAGGGTGGAAAGAAACAACAGAGACAACACAGAGTAGAAAGCAAATGATAGAAAACAACAGGAAGTTTTAAAAAAACATCTGAAACTATAAGAGATGATAAAACATGCCAATAAAAGACTTTTAGATATGGTTAAAAAACCTAAAAGCAAACAAATGCTACCAATAAAATATCTGCTAAGATAAAATTGCTCAGGAGTTTGAAAGTACAAGAAATGAGACTCAGAGGGTTTCAAATTAACTTGATGAACTGATTCTAAAGCATATTCGAAAAGACAGCTTTAGGGAGTGACAAATACTCAGTCAGCGCCCACTCGGTCCTGGGCAGGTGTTGTAAAGCTGGGATCGCTGAAACAGTCTGGGGCAGGGCCAGCAGTAGACGACAAGGGTCAGCAGGAGCAAAATAAAAAGTCTGGAAATAGTCCTACACGTGCCTAAGTATTTCACCTATGATAAAGATGGCATTCAAATAAAAAGGACAAGTTTACCTCTCATTTATAAAAAATAATATTAATTAATACTAAATACAAATTAGAGTTCCAATCTAACTCATAAAAACAATGTCCAATAGATGAAAGTCCTAAATATAGAACCTCACTAATGTAATGGAATAAAATACAGGCCTTTTTTTTTTTTACACTTGGGGTTCTATCTCAACTGCTCAAAGAATTTGAATAAACAGTTCACGGGGCACTGCAAAGGGCAACTAAATGTATGAAAAGTGCTTTCCCTCATTACAAGCTTGAAATCACAAATGACTACAATGGTGATAACCAGTGTGAGGGCCAAAAGGGCAACAATTTAAAATGGGTCATCCCTTTAATCTGGAAATTCTGTTTCTAGGAATTCACTCTGTGGAAATCCTCGTACAAGTGTTCAAAGAACTTTGCATAAGAATGTTTATGTCTGCATGATTCAAAACAGGAAGTCACTGGGGGTGGGGCCCAGCCACCTGTGAACAGAGACAAAGAAGTCCCCACAGGTCTGTCTGTCTGTCTGTCTGTCTGTCTGTCTGTCTGTCAGGGAAGGCCAGGGGAAGGCCAGGAGCTGCAGGCAGGCGGGCGCTGAGGAAAGGCGGTTGTAGCTGAGCCTTCCCTCCTCTCAGAGGCTCCTCCCCACCCTGGAAAACTTTCCTGCACAGACTGCGGGCCACTCCGACCTCCATCCCACCTACGGGGAACTGTGGTCTCCAAACATCAGGGTTTCCTTCTTTTACATGAAGGCTAGCAAAACAGCTCACCTAAATTTTCTTGTTCTTTCAGAATTCCAATATGAGCCTCATTTCTGAAAATTTGAATTTTTTGCTGCCAACTTTCCAACTTGGCTAGAAGATTTTTTTCTGACCGTAATGTAATATATGCCACTGTACAAAACTTGAATGACATATAGAAATATAGAAGAGAGACAAAGTCACAATTCAAGTGGCCAGGTGTGGCAATGTGTTTGAACGGGAATATAGTTTCTTTTATTCTTCTAAACATATGATCTCATGAATAAATAAAAGAATACATGTTACATATGTTAAAAATACAAGGAATAAACAAAAAGTGAACACCAGTGGGCTGGCCACCCAGTTAGCAAACCCAAACTTTTTAAATCCCTGCACCCTCCCCAGCTCCCAGCCCCTCTCATCCTCAGTGACACAATCTTGTGTTTTGAATTTCATGTTTCCACTTCTTTATTGTTTCACAACATATGTTTTAAGCAGTTTCATGTGGTCCTGCTGTTACCCATTCTTAAGCGATACATTATTTCATTTTGTTTTGATTTCTCTGTAAATTATGTTGCCGGTGTCTTTCTACCGTGTGCTCTTTCAGGCAGACTTGTTTCGCTGTGTTGTATTTATCTGTCACCACTCTGTTTTGTTGCATGGGCCACAGTCTTGTCTACTTTTCTTGTCTGTTCTACTTTCCAAGGATCATATTTTGATTTCTGTGCATAATTTATATATAATTGAGATAAAAGTGTACATATTTTAATTTTTTACCCAAAATTAAGATAATTTTGTATGCTATTTTTAAAACTTTAAATACCATGTAAATTATTCCATAATACTCATTTTATATACATATAATAATTTATGCAAACATTTACCTGACAATACAATTTAATCTTCCTCCAGTTTTTCATCAACAAACATTACCACAAAAAAAAAAGAGCATTAGACTCAGCTGAAAAGTGAAATAGTGAAGAGCTGAAGAGATCACTTAAAACGCAATGAAGAGAAACAGGAAATGCAAAACGTGAAAGAAGGTGAAGCTCCATGGGGTACAGAATGAAGTCTCATCATTTGTCTGACTTTCCAGGGCATTATGAAAAGGGTATAGGAAAAGCAATATATGATGAGGTGAAGGGGGAGCATTCCAGAACTGATGAAACACATACCCACAGACACGGGCTGCACAGTGTAACAGCAAGCAGATAGATACAGAGAAACCCACCCCACATGCTTCTAAGGAAACTGAAGAAAGCTAGAGACAGAGAGTTGTCATAACAGCCAGAGATTCAAGTTTTTTAACTTCAGTGAAAAACCTTATATTAATGTTGAACTGGAAATATCAAAATGAACTCATGACTTACTTTTCTTTGAAAAGAATATGTGTTATGCCCTGGCTGGCGTAGCTCAGTGGATTGAGCTCGGGCTGCGAACCAAAGCATCGCAGGTTCGATTCCCAGTCAGGGCATATGCCTGGGTTGCAGGCCATGTCCCCCAGCAACCGCACATTGATGTTTCTCTCTCTCTCTCTTTCTCCCTCCCTTCCCTCTCTAAAAATAAATAAATAAAATCTTTAAAAATATTAAAAAAAAAAAAGAAAAGAATATGTGTTTTTCAGCACTGTTGTCTGAAGAAATGAAAACCAGGTAGTAAGGGACACCCTTAGAGATCAAATTTTGCTAAGTGCCATCTCCCAGGAACATGAACCAGGCAGGAAAGGTACCAGATGGACCTGGGGGATCTCACTGAGCCATAAAGTAAGGAAATTGCCAACAAGCACTAGAATAATGTTAAAAGGTCATAGAAGCCAACTTGAAGAGACATTGACTAAAGATGAATAATTCAAGCATCAAAAATAATAATAAATGACTACATTTTGCTAAGGCGTGTGAAACATAGCAACTTCCATAATTTCATAATTTCTCTCTCTGACACACACACACACACACACACACACACAAACACTCCTTATCAGTCAGTTACCTTCATGGGACATCAACTGCATTTCAATGAAGTAGTTGGTTTAAAAAGGTTTCTAATATCTGAATTACAGTAAATAAATGGAGAATGAATGCTAGAATTAGAAGGAAATTATCACGTTGCACCCCCGAATTTAGTTATGGATGAACTCAGCACCAAAGAACAGCAACGAAGTGCAGCGTGCCGCGGTGTGGTGCAATGGCAGGCACGTGGTGCCGCCTACGACCAGCGTTCGCCAAAATAATTTAACCTAAATCTAGTCAAGACTCTGTTATAACTGCTCATTTGTGGGAAGAACAGGGACGAGAGGAACAAGCGAGCTGACACCATGAGGAAGCCATCAGCCAAATCCTGACTGTGGGAAATTCTACAGAACAAATGGCCTGTTTTTATCAATAAAGGAATCTCGTAAAAACGGAAGTGCGGTGGGGCTAGCTGTGACAGATGAAGGGCAACGTAAAAGCCGTACCACCCAGTGCCCAGTGTGGACTCGGTCTGGATGCTGAGTCAAACGAGCCAACTGCAAAAGACCACTGGAGCGCAGTCAGCGGAACTCAAGCATGCATGGGCAATTAGACAATAGCAAGAGATTAACATAGCAACAAAGCGAAAGTTTCTACCTGTCAAAGACACAATCTGATCCATGTACATACACACACATGCACACGCACATGCACACACACACACACATATCTGGAACTTGCTTTAAATATTATAGCAAAAAAAGTGCCCCAGGGAAAGAGAGTCAGAATAAAGGAAACACTGGTGGCAGAAATGCTCTCTGTGAAAGCCAGGTGTCAGGAACATGGGAGTTCATTCAATTCCTCTCTCTGCTTTGAGGTATATTTGAAATTTTCCATGATACAAAGGTTTTTTTGAAAGACAATCAGAAAGAAAGTCATGTCACCTACAAAGAAACAAAATTAAGCTGACAAAGATTTCTTGACAGCAACAGGGGAAAACAGAAGCTAGCAGAATAACGTGCTCAGAAAATGAAGAGAAAAATAGCTGCCATGCTAGAATCAGAGAGTCAGCAAGACTATTTTGAAGAACGAGGTGAACTGGGGACATAGCTGGATAAACAGAAACTGGGTTCAGCACCAATAAACCCACAGTAAAGAACGTTCCCGCAGGAAGAAGGAAAATGATCCCGGAAGGAAGGTCAGAGGTTCAAGGAAGAGCAAAGAGATTGGTGAATGTGTAGACAAACAAATGTTGCCGATATAAAATAATTATACTGATGTCTAATTCATGGGGTTTTAAACCAACTGAAACACTGCACAACAATAGCATTTTAGAAACAAACATCAAGTGCTCGCGAGGCTGTGGAGAAAGGGACCCTAGTGCACGGCTGGTGGGGATGCAGACTGGTGCAGCCGCTGTGGGAAACGGTGGGGAATTACCTCAAAAAATGAAAAACAGATCTGCCTTATGACCCAGTAATCTTACTGCTGGGAATATACTCTAAGAATCCCGAAACACCAATCCAAAATAACTTATGCACCCCTATGTTCATAGCAGCACAATTTACAATAGTCAAGTGCTGGAAGCAACCCAGGTGCCCATCAGTAAATGAATGGATCAAAAAACTGTGGTACATTTACACAATGGAATTCTATGCAGCAGAAAGAGAGAAGGACCTCCTACCTTTTGTGACAACATGGATGGAACTGGAGACTATTGTGCTGAGTGAAATAAGCCACTCAGTAAAAGACAAATACCATATGACTTCACTTAGAAATGGAATCTAGTGAACAAAATAAACTAACAAGAAAAATGGAACCAGAGACATGGAAACGTGGAACAGACTGACGTATGTAGGAGGGAAGAAGGGAGAGGTGAATGGTGGAAGGAAGGGGGAGGGACTAGTCAAAGAACAGGCGTGAATGACCCATGGTCATGGACAAGGGAAAGGGACTGACTGTGGTTGAGAGGGGTGGGCTGGGTGGAGGGGGGCAAAAAGGGGGAAAAGAGAAATTAGAACGATTATAATAGAATAAACAATAACAATTTAAAAAAATAGCATCTTAGAAATATGACATATATCTCCATTTGTTCAGCTTTTCTTCTTTTCTCTTAAATAATACTTTAGAGGTTTCTTCATATAGGTGTTGCCTTTTTATTCATTTATATTCTAGGTATAGTATTTTTAACCTTTTTACCATATAAAACATAAATAACATAAACTTTGACATTTTAACCATTGTAAATGTATATGCACAGTATTTTGTAGTTTTTGGTTGCTATTGAAATTAATATCTTTTGACCTTCATGTTTTTAAATCACTTATTACTGGCATGTAGGAAAACTGTTGATTTTTCTGTGTTGATCTTGTGTTGGCCTCTTAATTCCTGTGTTAGTTTTTAATAGTTTTTCAGTTAACTCTCTTTTCTAAGTATATAATAACAACATCTGCAACAATGACAATTTGGTTTCTTCTTTTCCAAAAAGTATTCTTTCTTTTTGTCTCCTTGTCAAAGTAGGACCTTTAGTACAATGTTGAATAATAGCAACAATAATGGAAGTTTTTGTTTTCATTTTACATTCTATGGGAATGCTTTTAACATGTCATTATTAAGTATGCTGTTAATTTCTGGTCATTTTCCTTCGTTGTGTTGAGGAAGTTTTTCTATTTACAACTTGCTAAAGTTGAATGGATTCTAATGAAACTGAGGTCCTCTGAGGTTCCATGTGGTTCAAAGGTGTGTCTCATTCAAATCTGGCCTCCAAATAGAAATCAAGAAGAAATTTCTATCTGTACTCTACTATAACACACTTTCCAACAGCCCCCTATTCTCTCCCTCCCCAATCTCCTTTTACCCTGGAGCTACACTGGAGACCCTCACACACTCCAGAACCTCCCCCTCCACCTTGGATTTTCTTTTCCTAATATATGGTCCCTGCCTGGGTTTATCTGTACTTTGCCTCCCTAGATAAGGGCCTCCTTCCCTCCAGCCTCTCAGTGGTGTCTCTTCTTTCCCACATTTTCTGTTCCATACATCATACAATATCCTGGGACCAGCTAGCAGTTTCTTCTCTAGAGGGCTGTCGATAGGGACCCTCGTCCACTTTTAAACGCTCTCAACCCTTGTACCCACCGCAGTCTCTTGTAGTTATTCTGCTGCGTCTCCAATAGTACTCACTCTCTTTCTGGCCCCTTACATACTTAGGCTTCCTAGGCCTCTGACTTCAGCCTGCCTCTTTCTCATGCCTCCTGGGCAATCTCAGTCACTTCCAGTCTTGTATCATTGCTCACACAATAACCCCAAATCTGCATGTCTACCCCAGTCTGCCCCCAGAGCCCCAGAACTGTACATCAGTCTCACAACACCCATCTCCCACAGCATGTTCCTCAGGACCTAAGATTCCACAGGTTCAAACCCTACTCACTTTCCCTGACTGTCACCACACTGCTCCTCTCCTGGATGCCCGAGTATTGATTGGGTGACATATACGCGAGAAACGTGAAATACGCTCACCACCTCTCTTTCACACTTGCTCCTCTCAGTTCAGGTATCAGAACCTTCCCATCCAAGTGGAGTTCACAGTCCTCCCTGCCACAGCAGATGTGAGCTGGGCGCGCCCTCTGCTGGTCACTTTAAGAACTACAATTCCTTCGAGGGACTGCGCTATCAGAGTGGCTGGCTGGAAATTAGTCTCTCTGCAGAATAACGTTGCTTTGCCTGCAACAACAGGGCTGGTCCCATGGCGGTCTGTGACCAGTGAGTAAATCGATCATCTCCTCCTCTCCCAGCTCTTGGCTATCCTCATTGCCCCCACTGCTCCAGGAGGCACACAACCTTTGGGGCCTTCCCCTGGCTGTTCCTTTCTCGCCTGCTGGCTTGCGGCCTGGTTGGGACTTCCCAGAGGCAGGAGCCCCCTTCCCTTGACTATACGAGGCCAAGCCAACGTGACGATGGACTGGCAGCCTGCTGGACCAGACACTGGGTGTGGATGGCTCTCATCTCACCTTTCAGTATTTAGAAAGATGTGCCCCTTCTGATGCAGTCCTGAGGACATGGCGGCTTCAAAGGCACCCCCTTCTCCTGGGTGCATGATGGGGAGTGGGAGAAGCACATAAGGGGAAGCCCAGTGCCCCGTTGTCGCCAACAGCTTGGCGTGCTGAGAGCAGGCTGGATTTCATTAGCATGGCATCTTATTAAGGCGCCCTGGGCTCACAGCTCTGCAGCCTCTGAGATCAGTTCTGTCCTCTAGTGGGGAAACAGATAGATAATAGGCATTAAAAGACGGGGGTGGGAGGGGGACAGGTCATTCAGAGGTGAAACCAGTTAGACTTGGTGGTTGATTAAAGTCATTAAATTAATATTAATTGAATGCTCCTGAGTGCCCAGCACTGTATGGAGTCTGAGGAAGAGGGAGGAGTAATTCCCAAGTTTCTAGCATGAGACTCTGAAATGGGAAAAAGGGAAGAACAGACTGGAGAGGCCAGGGGCGGGTGGCGATGGGTTCTGCGAGGACAAGCTGAGGGTGTGGTGTGGTGGAGACACCCAAGGGAGAGGCCCGGCACATGGACACGCTTGACATACAGGTAGGAGCTCAGGCTTGACAGCAGGGAGCTGATGGGACCTGGTGACAGCCCTCAACACACACAGGTAACTGAAGCCTGGGGGACTGAGCTCCCCATAGAGAGGACAAAGAGTAAGGAGAGAAGAGGTCCCAGGAGAGAAGAGCCCCAAGACCGCCTGTTCTGAAGAGGCTGCAAAAAGAGGCCACAGAGGAGCAGGCAGACAGGCGGGAAGGAAGTGTGTGGACAAGGAAGCCCAGACAAGTGCTAACGCAATGAAGGACTTGAGAGCCCTTGAGAGCCATGGATTGGACTCAGCCACCCGGAGGCTAGGGACCAGCTCTGCTGAATGGGTGGAGTCAGAAGGTGGACCACAGTGTTTGGGAGTGAGAGAGACGCAGTGAATGGAGGCATTCTCAAGAGAACAATGTCATTTGTTTTCACGGGAGAGACCTGAGCAGGTTCTGGGGAGCAGTCAGGGAGGGGAAGTTGGAGATAGAGGAAAAGAAGGAATGATGGAATAGGAAGTAGGACAGGCGGCTCACACCAATTTGACCAAAGGCAATCTGGTGGGATGGCATTACTTAAATGTCCAAAAAAAGATTGAGTAGGTCGAATAAATGTCTAACAACATGGAAGTGATTGCAAAATATTTGTCTAACATCAGGTAACTAATTGGAACAAACAATATCTAACAATATCGTTTTAAATGTTTTCTTTCGTCATGTTTTTATCACAAAGTAATGCATACTTATTTCAGGAAAAATCAGAAAATACTACCAAACACCCATAATTCCACTCACCTAAAGCTACTTATATTGGTATTTCTGGCCCCAGACCCATTTCTAGGCATATACCATTATCCCTCCAAAGCTGGGGTTGCGTGGTCTGCATGGTTTGGGCCTGCCACAGAGTGAGTCACCCCAATTCTTAAAGGACTAAAACAACAGGTATTTACAGTTAATTTCATTATTCATGTAGTCTGTTTTTTGTTAACTCCCCTACTTGCGAAAATTAACTTGAACCCCCAAATCAGTACTCAAAGTGCTCTCATAGCCACCTGCAGGTGCTTGCAGAGCGGCCCCAAACCGGACGCGCCCCGAGGCCGTATCCCCGCTGAGGCTGAACCAGGTGCCCTCCTGCCTTCGTATTTCAGCCCTCACACTGTAAACAAGTATCTTTTTCTCTATGTAGTGCCATGGTTTTCCCATTTTTGTGTTTTTTTGTTGGTGATTTTGCTGTTTAAAAAGGCCCCCTTAAACGCAAGAAGGCTGGACACACCTTGTGGAGAAAACACATGTGCTGGATAAACTTCGTTCAGTTTACAGTGAGTAATGATGCTGTAGGCCATGAGTTCAGTGTTTATGAATCTACAGTATACCTGACACCAAGTACCCTTAAACAGAAACAGACATAACACAGGTTATGTATCCATCAGTGGAGGAAAATGTGACCAGACTTTTGTGGGAACCTAACTGCATTCCCCCTAGAAGCGACAGTTCAGTATTTGACAATCCAGTGTTCTCGGGGACTTTATAGAACGTAACTGCCATGATGAACAAGAATCAGCTGTATTACCTCACAGTGTCTGTAGGCTGGCAATCCAGGAGCAGCTTAGCCGGGCGAGTTGGCCCAGGATGTCTCGTGAGGTGGCAGGTAAGATGCAGGCTGGGGCTGTAGCCGTCTGAAGGCTGGGCTGAGGCTGGGGTTCTACTTCCAAGGTGGCTACCTCATAGGGCATGGAAGGAGGCCTCAGGAGCTTGTCATGCAAGCCTCTGGGGAGGGCGGGGGGCTGCTGCGGCTTCCTTGTGACCTGGAGGCCACAGCTAGGAGGAGGCCATAAGGCCTCTTCCACCCTCGTCTCAGAAGTCTACCCACCACCACAAGGGAGTCTACGCATCCAGTCCACACTCAAGGGGGCAGTACCAAAGAATCTTTGAACTTTTCCCACTCCTACAACCAAATACCTCAGAAAAAAATTCATGATATACTAATAATTGTTTCCTGCTAGGAAAAGAAATGGGCAGCTGAAAGATGGGAGGGAGAGAGGCTTTTACTTTGCATCCTTTTTATATTTAGAATTTTTAACAATGTAAATCTATTCGTTATCCAAAAATAAATAAATAGAATTTTAAATGACTCTGGAATATGTATTTCTTTTTGGATGGCATGGAGGGTCTTGAAGAGCAAGCCTGGCACTGGGGCTTTATTTGGAGGCTGCGAAGCCTTTGGATCAGAATTGTGATGTAATTAGAGCAATGTTTTAGGAAGATCAATCTGTGAGCTGAGTGTTGGTTGGATTTAGTAAGGTCTGGAGGCCAGATGGTCTGTTACAAGACAGTCTCAATGAGTAATGAGATACAATGGTGCAGTCACATGCAGCAAGCAGGCTCTGCGTTGCTTGGGACCAAGTCCTGTGTCCGCCACTTCCTAGATGTGTTACTAAATCTGAGCTTTGAACGGCTAATAGAATCTTTCTTTAAGACTGTGTGAGGGTTACTTGATTGCTAATTCTTGCACAGTGCTTGGCACATAGCAAAAGGCTCAATAAGTGCCAGCCCTTATTGTTAAGGGAAACCCAGCCCCAGATGGCTGGATGTGGGATTAGGAGGGGAGGGCAACATTTGGTGACTAATTAATGGGAGGAAAGAGTGAGAGGATGGCAGTGTATGTGTGTGTAAGGGAGGGGCACACAGACTCTCCCAGTCTCCTGGTGGCATAGCAGCTCCGTAAATAGCACCAGGGCAGGCAGATAAGGAGCAGCTTTTAGGGGAAGCAAGATGCCGGGTCGGGTTTGGGATGCTGGGCTCACAAGATGGGCCGGAAGTTGACTAGAGCTGAGAACACAGGTCAGAACTGTGGACGTAAAGTGGAAGCTGCCTGAACAAGTATGGCTGAAGCTGGGGGGCAAGGGAAGAGCTGAATGGATCTTGCTGAATGTTCAAAGTAGGGTTGGTGGAAGGTTGTAGAAATGGGGACCAGACGGTCAGAGAAGTGGGGGAACCAGGAGAGACCTGGAGCTCCCAAAGGGAACACGTCAGACAAAAGGGCAGGGCCAGCGACATTGCCTGCCTCAGGGAGAAAGAGGAGGGTGAGGGATGAAGGGCAGTCTCTCAGGTCGGGAGGGGCCCGGGTCAAATTGCTATGGGCCAAGGCAGAGGGCAGGAAGTGGCGGCTGGTATGCACATCATTCTTTTCAGAGTTCCCCCTGCGGGCTGTCCTGTAGCTGTACAAAACAGCGGCACACAAGCACATGCAAGGATGTTTGTTACAATGTTGTAATTCCAAAAATCTTTAAAAATCCTCAATAAGGAATTAAAGTATGGTACATCTCTACATGGAAGAGCAGGCAGCTGTCAAGAAGAATGGGACCGAATTAAGAAGGTGTGATCTTCAATATCCTTTCAGTGAAAAAGGCAACAAAAGCAAAACATGTATGATATGATCACCCGTATCTTTTAAAAGAGATTATAGGTCCTGTCTCTCTCTGCCTGTCTCTTGCACACACACACACACACACACACACACGTACACGCACATGCACACACATGCACATCTTTGGAAAAATACAAAGGGAAAGGTAACAGAGGTTGCCTGGGGAGCTAGCAGTCTAGGAAAAAGATTTGTTCTCAATCTTTATTTTTAATAAAGTTGTACATGACCCGGCAATTCCACTCCTAGGCATTCACCCAAGAGAAATGAACACTTATGTTCTTACAAAAACCTGTACACCAGTACACATGCGGCAGCTTTCTTTATTACAGCCCCAAACTGGAAACTACTCAAATGCCCACTCACCCAAAACGAATAACCAAACTACAGTACACACACATGATGGAATACTATTCAGCAATAAAAAGGAACAAACTCTTAATACAAGAATGAATCTCAAGTGCATTATGCTAAGTGCAAGAAGTCAGCCTTAAAAGGCTACGTAGTCAAGCATTGCACTTGCATGCCATTCCTGGGAAATGTAAAACCACACGAAGGAGACCATGGGTGTGGCTGCAAGGGGCTGGGTGGAGGAGAGAAGCAATACGAGTGAAATAAGACAGGAGGAAGATATTCGGGGGGCACTGGAACTGCTCTATATCTTGATTTGGGTGATTACAGGCCTCTCAACATGTGTTAAAACTCATAACACTATGTGCCAAAAAGAATGAATTTTACTGTATCCAAATTTAAAGCTGGGGCTACTTCTCTCGAGCTTCTTTGTTCTACTGTTGTGTTATTTGTCCCAGTGAAAACAGTTCCAAAAGAATAAAAAGTGGCCATTTTGGGTTACTTTGAATACTTGACGCAATTTTCAGGTTTCCAAACAGATAATGTCACGCCCTGATATTCAGAAGATGATGAGATTGAAGGGGCTGCCCTCAGGGCCCAGTGATGGCTGAGATGGGCCTGGGTCTGGGAATGGAGGAAACCAGCCCAGGCAAGGGCTTTGGGAGCGTGTTTTCCACGGGAGTGGAGAAGGGAGGAGGGAGGCTGCTCAAAGGACAGGAACCCCAGGCAGAGGGTGACCTAGGGCTGGAGCCAGAGCCTGGTGGAGGGGAGGGGGTAACGCGCCCAGAGGGAGCTGAGGTTGGTACGGCAGGTAGAGCGAGCCGTTCTCCGGGTCTACATGGCGTGTCTGTCTCCCACCTGACCGAAGGCGTCAGAGAGAGTATAGGCCTGGCTCAGGGACAGTGATGGCCAAGATAGGCCTGCTCTGAGTGTGGGTATGGCAGCGGGGGTGGGGGCAGTGGGGGGGCCGGGCCCCAGGGCACAATCACAAGGGAGCTGGAGTCGTGGCTTATCAGCTTCATCTGAGCTGCCACACTCCACCTCCTTCACCCCCACGGCTCCAGCCCACTGCCCAGCCCCGGGAGAGGGTGGAAATGGGCTCTCCTGGATTGCACTCATTTCTGCAGTTAATTGACCTCTAAAGCACGTCCCACCCCCACCTCCAACAGCAGCTCCAGAACAGACGCAGTCAGGAGCGAGAGCAGTACACTAACACTAACTTAACTCTTACTGACCTCCGGCACTGTTCTTAGGGCTCTACATGTATTGACTCATTTTATCTTTACAGCTCCTTGAGGGAAGAAGGAATTATCTTCTATGCCCGTTTTACAGAACAGACTGAGACACAGAGAGGCGAAGACACTTGCCCAAGGCCACACAGCTAACAGTGAGAACTTGGGTTATAAACCTGGGATGGGATTTCATTCCATCTTTAAGACCGGGCTACCCCAGTCGGGGAGAAGGTCTGGGCCCCTCCTGTGAAGTGTTTTGAGTTCTCTCCCTCTCTCCCTCTCACACACACACACACACACACACACACACACACACACACACTTCCTTAGGGTAGGACCTGGAAGAGGGCTGGGTAGTAGTCAATAATCCGTTCTGGTCGGTGATGATCTAAAGACAGACCTCTGTCTGGTGCTTGGACTAGTAGCAAACACAGCCAACGCTGCCACTCTGTGGTCATGCCGGTGAAGAGCGTGTCTCCCTGTCCCCCTGGGGCTTGGGATGGAAACAACTCCGGGGCTCCTCTCCAGGTTGGGGTTCGGGTGTCCCTGAGGGCTTGACGGGGCAAGCCCGCCCTGAGTGGGCCCCAGAGTCCCGTCGGTTTAGGCAGCATTTCCCCATCACTGCTCACGAAGCCCATTGAGAGGGTGCCAGCCAGGATTTTTAAAGGGAAAATGAGAGAAGAACAGAAAACACTGGAGTACTCGATATGTACTAGACACAGACATCGCTGAACGACATTTCTGACCAAACATACACACATGTGTACTGGGATCTACTAAAACCTATCCCTCACTATGACACGGGGCCAGAATGATTGAAAAATACTGATTCAAGAATCTAGACTCCCTGGAGTTAAGAATCTATTTTCTTCAATTTATCATAACTCCTACATCCCCCTCTGTGCCATTTTTAAAAACACAGCTATTTCTTTTTTTTTCTAACAGCATTCCTCACTACATTTTTTTGGTTTTAATTATAGAAGTGATATGAGAACACATTCTGGTTGTAAGAGTCAAGCATTTCAGGAGTGCAGAGAGTAAAATGAGAATGTGCTCGCCCCCTCACTCCATGCCCAGGCCCAGAGGTTGCCCCGGGGACACTCTGGGTGCTGCCTCTGGTCCTTGTTCATAGGTGGCCAGGTATGTGCGTGCATGTGCGTGTTATTTTTACTCAGTAAATTAAGCTGTATATACTATGTCTGCATTTTTTTCACTCAGAGTATCTTAGAGATCTTTCTCTGTCTGTACATGTAAATTTATCTTATTTCTTTTATGGGCTGAGCGATATTCCCCAGTATGAATGAACCATACATCCTTAGCCTCTCCCCTGTAGGTTCCTTACCGGACTGTCTCCTCTTGCCTGGGCCCCCCGCCCCAGGCCTATGAGCCCCAGACTCCCTTTTCTAAAGACCCCTCCTCTTCTTCTCCCTCTAGCACACTCATCTCCTTCATCCTGGCCTGAAATATGGGGGCACCCCCACCCTGCACACCCAGCCTCCTGGCTCCTCCCACCAGCCTCTGTCCTCTCAGCATTGGCCAGACCCTGGTGGCAGCAACCACCGCCTGGCACGAGGGAGCCCCCAGGACTGGAAGGCACTCACCAAGGATGCTTAGCAACACTCTGATTTAATTATTTAATTGGGTGAAACATCCATTAGGGAGGATTCTCACTTTCCAGACAGCCTGTGAGTAAACATGTCGAGAAGAGAAGAGTGAGGTGTTGGTGAAAGCTGCCATTCACCCTGGCTCCGCCCCCACCCCGCCCCCCAGCTGGGAAGGGGACCCCAAGGACTCTGCCCAGATGTTTCTGCAGGCTGGGCCAGGATGGGCTGGCAAGGCTGGTGGGTCCACGAGGAGGGAAGATGTGGCTCAGGGCGCCCCAGTACCATGTGTATGAGGGATGATGCTATGGTCTGCAAACCCCTCACACCAGATAGCTCTCTACAGAGAGGGATTTGTTTTTTGGTTTTTGTTTTGGTAGTTTTTAAAAGATATTTTTAGAGAGGGGAAGGGAGGGGGAAAAAGAGGGAGAGTGACATCAACGTGTGGTTGCCAGTTGCACACCTCCTGCTTGGGGACCTGGCCCACACACAGACATGTGACCTGACTGGAAATGGAACTGCTGACCCTTTGGTTAAAAGGCCGGCGCTCAATCCACTGATCCAGGGCAGCAGAGCAGGGTTAATTTGAGAACCCAGGTGCTGAAGTGTTGGAAGAGCAGAAAACGAGATGGTAGGGCAACTCCAAGATTAACGATTGCAGCAAGTTGCTACTACCCCTGAAGCCCAGCAGCCAGAGGGAGCAGATGGTGTTTTCCAGAGCCTGGAGCTGGGCCTGCCAGGTCAGAGCTTCGACCTGGAGGGGCCAACAGCTGGGAGCTGGAGTCTCCGGGGGTCGGGGCGGGAAGTGCTTGGCAGAAACTAGCCGCACAGAATAGATGCCATTGGAAACAAGAGAAAAAGAAGGAAAGGACGAGACATACTCTGGCCTTTTCCCTTCTCTTGCTCTCCAGCCTCCCACCAGGGCCTTGAATTGGTTGAATACAGCACAGACAGAGCGGCCTGGAAAACACGATTTGGAGGGGTCTGCTCCCTGAGTCCAGAACAGATCAGAGGAAGGGCGGGAAACCAGTGGATGTGCAAACAGCCCATGACCAGCGCATGAGCGGAGCAGCTCAGAGGCCAGGCTGGCACTGGCTCTGCTGGTGTGAAGGGTGAGGCTTTCTTTGTGTGAGGCGCTGTGTGGTGGGTATGCAGGAGAAAGAGCAGGTATGGGTTACACCTGTGCCTGTCAGGGCTCTGTATAGAAAAGCCCTCTGGACATTTTAACCAGGGAGAAATTTAATATAGAGAATTAGGTGTTTTCAAAATTATTGGAAGGGCCAACATAGTGGGTTCTGACCTGACTATCTAGGAATGGTTTCCAAAAGAATTCTGAACTGACTCCAGTGGCACTCCAACCTCTGCAACCGCTCTTTGAACCATAGGTTTGAACCTACTGTAGCTGCAACACAGATACCAGAGTCAAGTCACTACTGACATTGTCACCACTGCCCTTGATGCTCCACTCCCAGAAGCTAGAGAGTGAACTATGGAAGCTGTTGCAGAAAACATGTTTCTACAATCTTGCTAGTCATTAGAGTCAACCAGAGGCAGAGAACAGCCTTGGCCTCACGTCCACCTTCCAATGTCATGGGTGTAATGAATGGGTATAATCCTATTCAGTTCCAGAACCCCAGCTGCAAGGGAGTCAGGGAAATGAAGTTTTTAATTTTCCAATCTTTCCAGACAAAAGGAGGATGGCATGGGAGGTCGAGGAAGCCCATCCTCAGTGTCCATCAGCCCACCCACGGGAGAGCCAGCCCAGTGGAGGAAACAACGTGGCCTCGTGGAGTACACTGGGCCTCCAAATGGCACAGAAGTTCTGGGAGGGCAGCCGGCCCCGTGGCCTCCGGGGCCAGCCCCTGTACTGTCTCCATCTGTCCTCCTGCTTACCTCATGAGATAAGGCCTATAGTGCATCACCATTTCCTCAGGGACAGGGAGACTGAGGCTCACAGAGGTGAGCTATCCTTCCTGATAGCACAGCTTACTACAGGGCAGAGCTGGGGGTAAACCAGGGCTGTGCAACACCAGGGCTCTGGGGGGTGTAAAGAGACGGATGAAAATTAGGGTAGTTGGGAGGAGGGGGGTAGTGCTGAAGGAAGACCCCCCAGGTGAGGAGCCCAGCGTAAGTGGGAGCCCCGCAGGGTCTGAGTGGCATGGTGAACAGCAGCAGCTTCAGGAAGCAGGAGGTTTGGTGGGGAGTGGGCATGCCGAGGGGGAGGGCAGAGAAGGAGTGAGGCCATGCGTGGGGGGAGATTTCTGAGTGTGCACAGCAGGATGGCATGCAACGTGGGGAGGGGCTGCAGGCCTGGCACCAGGGCGAAAGCCCAGGGGGAAGGGGCAGGGACTGGGAAGCAGGCACTGGTGAGGGAAAGAGCAGGGCCAGTGTCAACGGAGGAAGCTAAGGCTCAGGGGGCCACCAGAGCATGAGGGGCCCATGAGGGGTCCCAGGAGGGAGCTGTCTCTAGCACCAAGTAACGTCATTTGGGGCTGGGGACAGGTACTGCCAAGGGGGGACAAGGCCATACCGACAGCTCTTCAGCAGCTGGGCTTCCTGCCTCATTTTTCTCTCCAGAAAGCCCTCTTGGATTCCCTCCTGGAGTCAGGGCCAGCTGCACGGTGTGCTGTCTATACAGTGGCCCAGGTCCCGTGCTCAGAAGCTCTGCCATCACCATCTTGAAATTCTCAATACATTTTTTTTTTTAAACAAGGGGCCCTGGCTGGTGTGGCTCAATGGCTTGAGCACCTGCCTGAGAATTGAAACGTTGCTGGTTCAATTCCCAGTCAAGGCACATGCCTGGGTCTTAAGCCACGTCCCCAGTCGGGGGCATGTGAGAGGCAACAAATCAATGTATCAGTCACATGTTTCTCTCTCTCTTTCTCTCTCCCTTCCCCTCTCTCTAAAAGTAAATAAATAAAATCTTAAAAACAAAACAAGGGGCTCTGTATTTCCATTTTGTACGGGGGCCCTGCAGATTATGAAGTTAGTCCTGCCTGGGATGAAGAATAATTTAAGAAAGGTTTCTGTGACTCCTGAGGGTGTTGGGGGGCTCCACATGGACCTCTCAAGCAGGGGGGCTTGAAGGCCCTGAAGGCACTCCTCCCCTCGTGTTTGATTCCACGTGCATCCCCGATCCTGCACTCACACGTGCCTGCCAAATTCCTTCAAGAACGTGCGTGATGTTCCCAGGTCCTGCTCTAAACACGGAGAAGCAGGGCCTGTGTTGTCTGCTTAGTGAGCTTTGCCACCAGCCCCTCCGACTGCACAGAGGGCCATGCACACAGCAGGAGGTCCGCAGGGCGCGCTGAGCCCACCTCGAGGGCCAGGCTGGTCCTTGTCTGCAGGCTGGACAGGAGTGGAGGAGGGGGCCAAGGGAAAGGGAGTGTGTGTGTGTGTGTGTGTGTGTGTGTGTGTGAAAGAGAGAGAGAGACAGAGGGCGGGAGGGAGGGGTGCATAAAACAGAAACAAATAAAGAGTTCAAATGTGAAACGATTAAAAAAATAAATCGAAGGCAGTGCGATAAGGCAGTGGAGCCGCTGCTCCCTAGTTAACATTCATTGGATTGAATAATCAGGCTTCATTATCTCAAATTGTCTGCATATTTGCCCTCAAAATGCTAATTTACAGTTGGCTGGGAGCAGTCTCGGCCTATTTTGACTAAAATATTATTTCACTTTATTGCGCATTGTTCTTAGCTGTCGGGCATCTTGGTTTGGGAGGGAAGGAGGGGAAGAAGTAGAGGGAGAGGAAAACATTTTCCATCAAAGCTCTGCCCGCTCCCGTCTGATTACGGGCTCCCTGTTTTGCGTAGAAATGGCATTTCTAAGCCTCCAAGTAAAATTAGAGTCTTTATCATTTTTCTTTTAGGGGATAGACTGTTTATCATTAATCTCAGAGAAGAAAATAGGAGAAATAATTTTTTTTCTGTTTTACCGAAGGTGTCAAAAATCTTGCTCATCACTCCCCCTCCCTCCTGGGTGCCGAAGCAACCACTCCCTCCTCCTCTGCACTTTTTGTGACCTCCAATGGCCCTGAATTCTCTGCCTCTTGCCCTTCTCCGCCCTCCAGGCCCCAGGGACCAAAACAATGGTCTGGGGCCACTCACATCAGCTCCAGGGGGGTGCTGGGGTTTCCCTGAATCTCAGCCCTGGAAGTCTAGGGATGTGAGCTCCAAATTCTATTCTAGAATTGAATTAAAAAGATACTGCCCTCCTTGGAACTAAAAGTCCCTAACAGTCCTTTCAAGTCTTTGTCCCCACGGGAGAACAGTGTTCCTGGCGGCAAGACGTGGGCCTTGGGCTGGTTTTCAGTCAGCAGGGGCTGCACTGAGGAACCCACTCTCTCCGAGCCCTGCCCGGTCTCCCTGTGAACGAGGACCATCATCTGGGCCAGCCCTCTGCCCCGCTGGCTCTGTCCGTGGTTAGAGTCACAAGGAAAAGACCCCTCTAACTGTTTTATTCCAGCCCCCTTGACCAGATGGCAAAACGCAGACCACAAAGAAGTTAGCTGTTGAGGGTTACAAATCTAGTCAGTGTGTCATCTCTGTGAATCCTGTGACCGTTTGGGAGGGTCGGGTCCTCTCCTCTCCTCTCCTCTCCTCTGTCAGGCCCCTTTCTGAATGTCCTCTTTGGTCAAGTCTCCTCCCTTTTGTGTTGTTGTTGTTGTGTCTTACCCGTCATAGCTCTCCCATGGGTGACAAGTGGCCGTTCTAGCCCTCTGTTGAGGTGAGCAGGTTCTGGAGCCTTCTTTCTGCCCTGCCTTTGCTGTGAGGCCCGTCCTGGACACAGGAGACAGAATGCCCAGCCAACAGGCCTCCAGCTCTGCTGCTCCAGAGCCAGCCTCCCCCCAGCCAGCCAGGCCGTCCCTCTTCTCCACATTCTGGAGAGGATGTCCTCTTCTTCTTTGCCCTAGAGGAACTGGAAGTCACAGGTTGTAAGGCCAAGGTCCAAGGGCGCTATTTATAGCTGGGCAGGTCATACACTATACAAGGGAGTGTGTGTACACCTGTATACACTATACAGGTGTACAAGGTGGGCAGTGGGGCCAAGATCCTGCTCCTGCTTCCTTCACAGAGTCCTGTGCCCTGGCATGAAGCTGCTGCTGCCCCAACAGGTGTTGTGTGGGCTGGCCCTGGCCTCCAGAGCGGGCTCCCTTCACCAGCCCACGTGCCCCACCATCTGAGCTCAGCCTTCTCTTGGGGCTCCTCTCTGTCTGAGTTCTCCAGAGCTGGAACGCTTGCATTGCCTGCATTGATGTCCTCAGCCCCTCCCCTGTGCTGAATCTCTGTGGTACATGGGGCCTCGCCATTTGTATTGAACGGACTTGAGGCCTCCAGGCACTGGCCTCTGTAAACTTATGGCAGCCAGCATCTGTCCCTGGCAGGGTCTCCATGCCCCTTGTCTCAGCAGTTACTGCCACCTCTCTGCTTCCTGACCTCCTGGAGCAATGGACTTCCCAGACTCCGTTCATGCCTCCCTAGCCAGCCCAGGCCTAGGGACAACAGCCTCTGGCCAAGCATTGGGTCCTTGGTCCGGGATATCATCGGGCATTTTACACAGAAGCTTCTGGGAGGCAGCATCACAATACAGCCTGCAGGCAGGGACCTGCACACACAGCAGACAGGACACACCCGCATTCCGACCAGCACTGCACACATTCTGCAAACACACCCAACAGATACCACTTACCCTCATGTTAGCAAACACTAAAATCTCACAGACACAACCCAGGAGATACCGTCTTATATACCCACATGCAGCAGACACACACACCCAGCCAACACCCCAGCCTACACTCATATCCAACAGAATCCACACACACCCTCAGCTGACACCACACACACACACACACACACACACACACACTCTGCAGGCGCACAGACACACTCAGACACAGCCCCAGCAGACATCACACACACTCCCACCTGTTCGCACGTGCACTATCACATTCCCTGGAGAGGGTGGCCACACACCTGGTATGGTAGGAGAAAGCCGAGAAGCCCCCGCCAGCCCACCCCTACATACAGGATGCAGTTACTAAAGATGAGGAGGAGATCCTACAGCTTTCAGGACACAAGCCCCTGGCTTGGGCCAACGCGGTCACTGCAAAGGCATGTGACCTGGATCACTCTTTCCTTAACCAGAAATAAAGCATTAGGAGGACTTGTCCAAAGTCTCCAGATGGGCGTGAGGCCCCACGCAGTCACCATACAGCATGTACCGAGGGCCACCCTGGGCTTGTTGCTGTCAGGGAGGGAATTCCAGGCCAGGCTCGGTCCTTACCCTCAGGGAGTTGGGCAGCTGGCTGGAGGGAGGACTGGGACTTGGTATCAGAGGACGTGAGAACAAAAACACATCAACAGCACAAATTCACACTCAGGCACAGGATTAAATGGGCTTAGAGGTAAAGCCAGCAACCCTGGGGATTTGGGATGAGGAGGGTGGGAGATGCAAGGTCATTTACTCATTCATCAGCTATATATTTATTTAGTGCTTACTGCCTACTTCGGTTCTGCTATCGGCAGTGACTTTGAGGTATGAGGTCCCTGCCTCATGCAGCTTCTGTCCCAGCTGGGAGATAGTCAATACCAACCAGGTGAAGAGTGAGGGCGATGTCAAGGTGATGTTGGGCAAGGAGGCAAATCCACAGGTAATGGGCAGTGCCTGGGACTAGGGGGAGGCAAGGAGGCACTGCTCTCAGGTGTTGGCCCAGAACTTGTATGACCTTGAGAGGGCGTGCCTTCCTAAATGTGCGCCCTTGGTGGCTCCTCATTTGCCTCACCCTAGTCCCAGCCGTGTTCAGGGGCATTAAGCGGAAGCACTGAGACACAAGGTTCTAGTTTGCTATCCAGTCCTCTTAGTCCTGTTTCTCTCTTACATTTGCCTTTGTGTTCCGTTTCTGCAGACCTCTGCTTACCCTGGCCCAGCCTCTGTGCCCACCCCAGCTTTGCTTCTCTGGGCTCCCCCAGGGGGGCCCATGTGCAGAGAAGCTAAGCCTTCAACAGTGGTCCTAAACCTAGAAACTGGGGCGGCCATCCTGGGAGGACGGCGCGCATGCTGGGTGCCTGGGATGGAAGGCTGGGCAGAGGGAGGGAAGAAACAAAACTCACTCCAGCTGGAAGCAGGTCTTGTCCATTTGAAGCCATCACCTAGGCCTCAGTGAGTTTGCCCCAATGGCTTCCGTGTCACCCCATTTCTCTGCCCCTGCACTGACCTCTCTCATTAACCATTTGTGGTGAAGCCCGCTGCAGAAGCACTGGGGCCTTGAGAGCGGTTTGGGGCACACAGGGACCCCCAACCCCCAGCTTCAGGTTGTCGAGCCCAGGCAGGTCCCTGCAGATGCTCTGCATCCTCTCCCTCATCACCCAAAGGACAAGGTGTGGGGGCTCATGTCCCTCAGCCTGGGGTGTGCCTGGGAAAGGCTGAGGAGTGTCTCCCTTCTCCTTCTCACCCCCATCTTTCCCCTGGCAACCTGCAGCCCTTTCCAGGGACATTCTCTTCCCCCAAGTCCGGAAGGTCTTTAGCTGGATAGGGGCGGGGCCCAAGGAGACTGGGGTGGGGAGGGTCCCGACAGCCCCCTAGGCCCAGGGTTGGGTAGGGGCGCCCTTCCCGAAGCCCGGCTGAGCCGGCGGCTCCCGCCCTAATCAATGAGCCGCAGACGGCGGGAGGGGCTGGCTGGAGGATTAGGGCGGAGAAGGGCAATTACGGCCTACCCCGCGACGCGGCTTTCCTCCGGCGCGGCTCTAATGCGGCATTTCGGATGCAGCGCCGCGCTCCGCCTGTTTGCTCGGAGAGCCGCGGCCCCGGGGCAGGAAGCCAACTTGCAAGTGTATCGGAGATTAGGAGCCGCGGCGGCCGGGGCGGGCGCTGGGCAAACAGGCAGCCGCGGCCTCAATCCCGGCTCCTGGATTCCGCCCGCGGCAGCGCCGGCCCGGCCGTGGCTCGGCCGCGTGCGGGTGTGTGGAGGGGACGGGGAAGGTCCGGCCCCTACCCCTCCCGGGGCGTCCTCGGAGCCCGCCCCAGGGGAGGCTCGGCCGCCTGAGCCCGCAGGAAGGCGGGGGCCAGGGGGTCCCGCTGGGCTCCTGATGCAGCGACTCGGAGGAGGCAGGCACCGACCGGGGGAGCAAAGAAGAAAAGGATTTTTTGCCTTCCTTCCAAGTGTTCCGAATTTGCACCTTTTCCTTACTGAGCGGACACGTAGAGGTCCACCAAGTCCTGTAAAATGAGGGAAGGAGGGAGGGCACGGAAGAGCGAGGACGAGGGGAGAGAAGTCCGGCGCAGTGTCCTTCAGTCCACTCTCCGGAACTCGCACCCCACCCCACCCCGCGGGCTCTGACCCTGCCGTCTGCCCGCACCTCTAGTCTTCCGTCCGAGTGGTAGGGCGAGAGGAAAGAGCTCCTGATTGGGGGTGGGGAAGAAAAGAGCCCAAGGTGGAAATGAGAAGGCCGGAGTGGCAACCCTTCGCCCCAATGCGCATCTGGGCTGGCAGCCTGGCCACAGTGCCCGCTGTCCCGGAGCCCCGGACCAGCGCCGCGGGGGACGGCGCCCCCTGGTGTCCATGGACCTCTCTGCTCCGCGGTGAAAGCCCGCCCAGGTCTGAGTCCTTCGCTGCTCTGGGGAGCGAGCCTCTGAGAGTGCAGCAGCCCCAGGATACGTGTCCAGAGTCTGAAAGTCCAGATCTTCCAGCCCCGGAGGACCAGAGGTCGGAAGGACAGTTTAGGACTCCGGAACAAACGAACAAACTCCTCTCCTTGGCGCTGTAGGACACTAGCACTCGGGCCTCTGCCATATCACCCAGCTAGAGCTCCTCCCCCCTACCACCCTCCACCTAACCCTCAATCATGTTCCTTCCTGTTCTAACCAGACTGGAATTCCTCCAAACATGACTATGCTCGGGCGTCTTTGAGGGTGCAATTTAGCATCTGATTCCGTCTCAGCAGTCCTGTGAGGGGTTTAGCCTTCTCTCTTCTCCTCCAAAGACAGGCTGTATGCTCTGTGGCAGCTGGGAGGTTTAGCCAGCGGTAGGAATTTCCCCCACATCCAGACAGATGCTGGTGCTTGAAAGGGCAGTGCGCTGGTCCCTGGGCCACTGGTGCCCACAGGGGCCCCTCTCCCTCAGGAGTGACCTAGTTTCCCTCCCAGGACGCCTTCAGGGCCCTCACTATGCACTGCCCCCACCCCTGTCCCCAGCCCCACCCCACCACCGTCCTTTTGGGAGATAAGGGCACTTTGTAATCTCCCCTTTCTGAGAGCAGTTATGAAGCCCTTTATCTTGCTGCTGACACTTCTGAACTGAACCAGCAACTCCCTCCCTTCCTCTTTACCGTCCCCTAGGTTCCTTATTGAATGGCTGTGACTTCCAGAGTGACCAGGTCAGGCAACTACCAGTTCCAAGAGTTAAGTGGCTTCAGCCCTCACCTTGAGAGAGGTTGTGGCTAAACCCACCAGGACCTTCTGCTTACTGTGGCTGGGCATGCTGTCCAGGCAACTTTTGTGAAGGGCAATACAGCAACATCAGCCAACATTTCTAACGAGCTTCTCTCTTTTCCCAGGGATGGCACATTTAACAATCTCTCCTTAAAGAATACACAGCACCCTTAAGGATGCTTGTCATGGGCGGAAGGGGAACAATATCTTAAGGTCCATCAGTAGCAGGCTGGTTCAACCACTGCATGCTGTACAACCATTTATTCAAAATGAGGCGGTGCTGTATATACTGACTCAGTGAAGTGTGAAATTTACAGGGTCTGGCACAGATAATGCCCCTGTTTGATTACAAAATCATAGGCATGTTATTCTGTAACATAACAATATCACACTCAAGCACACCATAAGACATTTTAGGTGAAGGGTGCAAAATAAAACTGTAAATTATCACGCCCATATTATTACCCTACCAACCATACTCAAGCAGGTGTTACTCCTGCTGGACACTGTATATTGAGAAATAAAGCAAGTTAAAAGAACAGTTTTATAGTTTGATGCATTGATTTTTTTGCCAGAGTCACAATAAGTAAATGTGCTAGTGCATATATGAAATAGAAATAAACCTGAACAACACTGTTACAGAAGTTATTTTGTGAGAGGATTGTGGAGAGGAATTTATTTTCTTAATAGTAATTTCAGTATTGTTTTATTTTCATGCAACATGTATATACTAGTTTTTGAATCAGAAAAGAAAAATGAGCCTATGAACCCATGTCAGGTCAGAAGGACCTTGACTGCTAGCAGATTTGGGGCTGGCAAGCAGTGTGATCTGGAAACAGGAAGATGGGCGCCCCCACAACACACATACGGGCGCACACATACAGCCACATCCCAGGTGTGACTGCATAGGGGGAGGGTCACTTTCCCCGCCCCCCTTTTCTCTCGGGAGGAGAAGGATGTTTGTTTCTCCCGCGCAGTTAGGAAGCAAGGACTCCCTAAGCTCCAGAACAGCGATCGTGGGCGCCTGACACAGCCTCCCTCCTTCCTCTTCCCCACCGGGGAGCTACCACCCTCCGGTCACTGCTCTGCGCCACACCTCTCCGACTCGGGCTTCCTTTCCCGGGGCTTCAGAGTAGTCTATAACAAGCTGATCCTAACCCCTAGGCTCTGGTGTAAAGGGACTCCCCCCCCCCATCCTTCACAGTCGACCCTTCCTCTACCTGCGCTCTCGCGGGGGCTGCGGAGACCTTAGAGGTCTCGCTGCTGCCAACAGCCTAAGAGGCCCGCACACCATCACACGGTCTGCGCGCGCCCCCTACCGCCTGCTGCGAGAAACGACCCTGTCGGCCTGCCCTTCAGAAACCGCTTCCAGGCTTCCAGGCGACCCGCCAGCCTACTCGCCTGTCTCCGCCCGCTAGGAGGGTGCGTTCTCTTGGCCTCGCTTGAACAACGCCCAGGCGGGACAGGCACTTAAAAAACATAATGAGCCCTGGCTGGTGTAGCCCAGTGGATTGAGCGCTGGCCTGCAAACCAAAGGCTCCCCTGTTCGGTTCCCAGTCAGGGCACATGCCTGGGTTTCAGGACACGTCCCCAGTTGGGGGTGCGCGAGAGGCAACCACATATTGATGTTTCTCTCCCTCTAAAAAGAGAAAAAAAAAACACAAAAAACATAATGATGCCTCCGTAATTGGGCTCAGCACCCTTTGAGGCTATTATCCCACTTCACAGAGGGCCTAAGTGACTTTCCTGTACCACATCACGCAGAAAGTTAGATGTAGAACCAGACCAGAGCCTAGGTATCATGACAGCAAGTCCAAGTCCAGACCTCTACAAACCACTGATGGAATGGAGAGACTAACATTCTCCAGGGCACTGCACGAGCAGCTCTGTAGAGACTGAGAAAACTGGCTCCTGCCTCCCAGGAGCCTAGAGCTCCAGAGCAGGTGGGGTCCTGATCCTGGGTTTGGCTGCTTGGCCCCACAGGCCAGCTTTGTGAGGCCCTGGTCTATCGGTGAACATAGCCTACCCCGGCAGTGAGCACTGAAGGCCCTCCTTAGCACCAAGCCCAGGTGTGTTCCCAGCCCACAGGGAAGCCCGTCCAGGAAAGCCCCAGTAGCACCCCCCTGCCCCTTCAGGGCTCAGGCTGTGCGTCCTCTGGGGAAGGAGCCTGGAGCGAGGAGTGGGTGCTCCTCCCTTCTGCCATGTACTAGCTGTGTCACCTGCATAAGTGACTCTCCCTCCTTTCTGAGCCTTGTATTCCTTATTTGTAAAGTAGCATTGGTGATTTTTCACAGGCGTGGGGAGGACCCACTGCTTTGATTTTGTGTGTTCCTTACATGGTGGATGCTCCATAAATGGTGGTCCCCAAAGCCCTTAGATCCCGGAAGGATCGCCAGTGACTTTGATCTGATCCTGTTTACTGGAACCACTCTGGCTGCTGGGGTGAAGACTAGTAGGGGCAAGGATGGAAGCAAGGGAACAGATAGGTAGCCTTGGCAGTGATTCTAGCAAGAGACAGGAAGTTTGGCCCACAGTGGTATCAGTGGAGGTGGTTGAATGAAGTCAGACTGGGAATATATTTTCAAGGTAGAGCCTTTTGAGAATTATGCTGATGAACTGGATGTGAGGATGAGAGAAAGAATGGACCCAAGGATGACTTCAAATTATTAGCCTTAGCATCTAGAAGGATGAAGTTGCCATTCTCTGGGATGAGAAGGCCTGTAGGGGCAGCAGGTTGGGGACAATTAGAGGAGTGAGGCTCTGCCAGCCCTCACAATGTGAATGAGCAAAAGTCTAACATAAGCCCAGGTCTGCGACTCCAAAGCCCATTGCTCTTCCACTCCTGCTGGCCCCAGAGAAAGGCAAAGCAAGAGGGGTCCTATCCCTGCTCTCTTCTGCCTTTACCTTGGCCAGCATTTTCTGGGGAAATTACACCTTCAGACTTTGGATTGTTGTTTTTACCTGTTGCATCCTGTGACTTGACTTCATCTTCGAAGATTCGTCGATTTAACAAACAAGCATTATCACTTGTCATTGGTCTTAGCCCATGAGATTTCCAAAGTTATTGACCCGCAGGGCCTCCTCTCAGAGGCCCCCCATTCTACAAAAGACTTAGACCGAGCAATGGGTTTTGGCCATCTACTGTTGTGTAGCAAAGCACTCTAAAGCTGTGGTTTAAAACAACTGTATCAGCTGCTCACACCTCTGAGGGTCAGGAATCTGGGCAGGGCTCAGCTAGGATGCTCTGCGTCAGGTCGTGTGAGCTAGGATCTTTCATGAGGTTGTAATCAGGGCTGGCTTAACGGGCATGAGACCTGTGCAGCTGCACAGTCCCCACATTCAGAGAGACCTGGCGGTTAGTTAAAGGCTCTCCTGCTGCTGTCTTGAAATTCTTGATAATTTTTTTTTAAAGATTTTATTTATTTATTTTTAGAGAGGAAAGGGAGAGGGAGAGAGAGAGAAACATCAATGTGCGGTTGCTGGGGGACATGGCCTGCAACCTAGGCATGTGCCCTGACTGGGAATCGAACCTGCGATGCCTGGTTCGCAGCCCGCGCTCAATCCACTGAGCTACGCCAGCCAGGGCGAAATTCTTGATAATTTTTGAACAATGGAACCTATGTTTTCATTTTACACTGGGGCCGGCAGGAGTGGAAGAGCAACTGGCTTTGGAGTCACAAATTATGTAGCTGGTCTGGGTTGCAATCAGATGGTGGCTGGGACTGGAACAGTCAGGATGGTTTTATTCACAAATACAGGGTCCTGGCAGGGTTGGCTGGGAGGCTAGGACCCCTTTCATCCTCTCCGCATGGCTAGGGTTTCTTCACAAGAGTGAACATCCCATATGGCAAAGGGGAAACTTCAGATCATAAGACCCTGTCTCAGAGGTTAATCTTTCTCCGCATTCTGTTCAGGGCTAGCCCAGATCCAAGAACAGAGGATGGGAAAATGGCAAGGCCTTTGCAACAAAGCACATGGGGAGAAAGGTACTACTACAGCCATCATTGGAAACATGATGCCGCCACACAGTGTTTATGTCCTATCTGCCAGCAGCCCCAAGTTTTCAAGAGGACAAAGGAAGGATGTGCCTGCTAATTTTGCTTCTGCCCTCTCCCTGCCTCTGTCATACTCCCCAGCTAAAACTAGTTGAATTGCTCAGGGCAGGGATCTGCCTTGTCTGCATAGACCCTGAGAATGACTAGAGGACTGGCTCTGGCCAGAGAGGCGGTAAGGCCTGTTGATCACTTTAACAAGGAAGGTGGTGGGAAGAGGGTAGGCTAGGTGAATGGGCACAGGAATCTGGGGGACATGGCTCTACACCCCCTCTCCAGGGAGCAGTGAGGACAATTGGAAGGAGGACTCTAAAGCAGGTATAGAGTTTGGCTACTCAAAGTGCGTTTCCCCAGACCAGCACTAGCATTACCGAGGAGTGCGTTAGAAATGCAGACTCTAGGGATCTAACCCAGAACTACTGAGTCAGGATCTGCAGTTGAACCCAATCTCGAGAAGATCTGTCTGCGTGTTAAGGTTGAGAAGCTGGTAGATCTAGAACAGTGGTTCTTACCTTAGTTGCACAGTGGAATCACCTGGGAAGGTTTTACAGCTCCCAGAGCCACACCCCAGACCAACTAAATTAGCATCTCAGAGGGGGGACCCCAACACTACGATACTTTGGCCCTCACTAGGCAGCTCCCCTGGTGAGTGAGGACTCCTTGTTGGACAAGCCCCACTAGGCTCTTCTCTGGAAAGCAGGAAGCCAGGGCTCAGCTTCCAGTGGGGTCTGACCCTCCCCTCCCTTATCAGGAGCTTGTAGACATTGGTTTGCCCCGGTTATTCTCTGGAGCCTGGAAGCCCTGAGTTGGGCCCATAATCCTCCTTCCCACACCCGGCCCTATGTTTGAAGTCGTGACTCCCAGGGACAGCTCTTGGTGTAAGTGCGAACAGCAAACAAATCAGCCTGGACACAAACAAGGGCCCTTCCTAACAGGAATCTTCAGTTTGGTGCTGAACAAACAGGCAGCCTGAGCCCCCACCCCACTCCTAGACCCCCAGCTGGCAGCAAGGCCCAGCCTCTGCACCTGGCCTGGATAGCGAGGGTTCCTATGACATCTAGCACCTGTCCCACACCAGTTCTCTCCCAACCTGCCCCCCAGACCCTGGACTCAACCTCCCTAAACTGAGTAGGTGGTGGCAAAGGCTTGGTGACAACCCCAGAAACCTGCTTGTGGAAGAGCCTTGAAAAGGTTACAAGGCTGAGAGAAGGTCTGGCCTGGTATGCAGAGCCAGTGACAAGTCTGTCCTCTTCCCCCTGACCAACACTACCTGTCATCTGCCTGCAAGACACACGCCCACACCCACCATCACCACCACCAGCAGCATCATCTCTATTACTCTCTCTTCGGGGCACGGAACCCTCTTTCTAGGGTCCCCCTCTCCAACTCCATCTGCTTACAAGGCTCTTGGAAAGGTCACACACGTCACAACCCAACTCTTTTTGTGGCATTTTATTTCAACACGTTCAAGTGTTGATGACACAGATGGGGGCTGAAGGGAGGTAGGCAGTGACTTTTTCAAAGGAACCAGCACCTTTGTTTGCCTCTTGAACTGGTGTTGGAAGTTCAGCCAGTTATGAGGAACTGAGACTAGTTAGTTCTTGAAAGGATTTACTCTCTCACACACAATTCTTCTCTCACAATTCCATCCCCCATTCGCCCTCAAAGGGAAAAAATACCCCTTCTTCCTCTATGAACACAGAGGAGAAAGCAATTCAATTAAATGCAATTTCAATGATTTAAGTGGACACTCTCATGGAATTTAGAGTCAGTCAGGACTGGGTTTGAATTCTGGCAGTTCACTAGCTATAAAACAAATCACTTAGTTCTCCAAGATGCAAAATGGGAATAACAGCATGACTGTGGAAATCAGCAAGATGCAGAAGTACTTACCATGCACAACGCCAGGAGTATAATGGGGGTTCGGTAGAGGACCATTCCCCTTTCTTGTCCCTTTCTTCAGACTAGAGGAATAAGGGAGAAACACAATTTAATTCGGGAAATAATGCATGTTCCTACTATGTGCTGGGCCCTGTGGTCTTCGTGGCTGGTGAATAAAACAGCAAACAAGGTGCGGATCTGAGTTTTGGGTCATCACAGGGGCAGGGTATAGAGCAAGCTGGAGGCTCAGGGCCTTTGACTGAGTTTTGGGCAAATCGCTCCCCACTTAGCTGGACCTCAATGCCCTTTCTTTTCCGAACAACAAAGGGCTTTGACTATTTGCTCCTAAGGTCCCAGCCAGCTCTAAAGCACTCTGAGTGGGGAGAAAACAGACTAGTCTCCCTGCACAAGGGTTGTTTGCCCTGGCCCTCGTCCTTCATCTGCTATCGATCCTCCCTCCCTTCCTTCCTTCCTCTGCCATTGCCCGCCCTTAACATCGGGAGGCCCAGTGAGTTCGTAGCAGAGCCTTTCTCTCTTCTCTTGCAGCATTTCTCTCTACAAAACCTCGTCTACTCCCTGTCTTCCTAGGTTTTTCTCTTTGGAGGAATCTGCAGAGAAAAAGCCTCCTCCAAGAAGTCTTCCTGGGCTTTGAAGTTATAACTAATCTCTGTCCTTCATATTCCCATAGAAATGGCCCCTTTAGTTTGACAGTTGTGTTACTTAGCTGTGGATGAGTCTCTCTGCCCCTCCCTCCCCTGCCACGAGACTGTGAGGTCCCAATGGGGGAGAAACTGTTCTTCATTCTTTTGTACCTCTCATAAACCCAGCACATAAAGCAAGCCACAAGCAAATAGATGTTTGTAGACTTCAGTCTAATTGAAGAGCATAGAATTTCAGAGAAAGTCTTAAAAGCAACACACATAAGAAAAAGACCAGAAACAGTAGATAACTGCAAAGTGTGATATTTGTCAGCATACACAGTGCCACCTCTGTGTCACTGTGCATTCCAGGGAGAGAGGAACAAACAACCTAGTTTGCTCTTGGCCTGTCAGGTGCAGGGGATGCAGCAGGGGCCGAGGAGCGTAGCAGCAGGTGTGTGTTGGAGCTGAGACTGCCAGGCAGAGGGAGTGGGTGTGGGGCTCCCAGGCCCTCTGATTCCACGGGCTGGGCTAACTTGAGGCCTCATGTGTGGGGGCCTCATGTCTGTTCTGAAGACCTGCATCTTCCCTAGTTAGCATAGTTCTTCTGGATGGAAAAACCTCCCGAAGCAAAGATGGAAGAAAAAGAGATGGAGAGACACCCTGTGATAGAGCGAAAAGGGGAAAAAGGGAGCAGGATTCACAAGGGTGTTGGGAGCTAGGGCAGCACAGAGCCCACCCAGTACACCTTCCTCAACTTGCTAGGTCCCCTGACCTAGGGATCCTGAATAGGGCTCAAAACGCTCACGTCTCTAGTCATGCTTCTCCCCGCAGTTGCAAGCCAGTGCCAGCGAAGTAACAGCTTTAGCTGACCAAGCATTGGCTTGAACATAACAAATAGAATCAGATTCGGGGGTTGTTTTTAAGGGCCCTGGAGAACTTGGGGAAAGAATATGAGTTAGGGCTTTACATTTCCACCTCAAGGTCTCTGTAAGGGACCTGAAGGTTTCTTTGACTGTCTCATGGGACACATTATGTTCCCTACCTCGCAGGTCTCTTTCATTAAAATTGGGTAATTGTTTGGAAAGGACCATGAGAGTTAGGATAGAAACATATGTGGGCAGATCCCAGTGCATCTGTGGCCCTTGAGTTCATAAGTTCTGCTGAACCTCCTCTCTAGGTAGAAACAGCCCTTCCAGCCCTATATGAAGACATTGGTCTCCCCTTATCTGAAGGACCCGTGATGGCTTTCTCTGAAGGGGATGGTCTTCATTTTTCCCAGGATCTACCTGTATCACCTCTCCTTGCTTGAAGACTCAAGTCCAAAGGGTGAAGTCCAAAGCATGATCCATGAAAGTGTATGATATTCATCAAGATAATTGCTTGATTTTGCCAGTTTATGTCAACAGAGACCCAGGGAAATATACAGACATGAATCCTAAAGGTGTGGGGTCAGAGTGGAAGGAACATAAAGTCATATTAGGATGAATTTATTTATGAGGGTTCACTCAGCAGAGGTTTCTGATTCAGTGTGTTAACTTGAGTGGCTCTAACAGTTTGCCCAGTTGGCTGACTGAAATGTGGAAGCTGAGATGGCCAAACCTCTTTGTATACTATAGAAGACAGTAGCCAAAGGCTGAGGAAGACTGGAATGCTAGATTTAACATATGCAACCTGTTTACCTGTTCCCTAAATATGTGCCCAAGAAGGCCCAGAGGACACTTCTTTCACCAAGCCTGTGAGAAGTGTACTCACGAGGAACTTACTTGGAGAGCCCCACTGTGGCTCTTCTCTACAGACCAGAAATGGTGGCAGGAATTTATGCCGTTGAAGCTGGCTCCCTAAATTCAATGGGGATGATGGGTCCCAGGTTAGCAGGGACCAAGTAAGGGTACTTAATCACCAAAGAAAACTAAGGATGGTCACTGCAATGGGCTCATGAAAACTCGGCCACCACGGGAGGAATGGAGGTTATACTTGGGTGGAGGAACGTGGATTCCCACTCACCAAGGCCAGTCTGACTATGGCCATTGCTGAGCGCCCAACCTGCCAACAGCAGATGCCAACACTGAGCCCTCAGTTTGGAAATCAGCCAGCTGGTGGCAAGTTGGTTATACAAGAAGGGCCAGTGGTTTGTTCTCACTGGAATATCCAGTTACTGTGACATGGAGTTGCTTTCCCTGCCCGCAATGCTTCTTCCAAAATCGCCATGGATGGCATATGGAATGCCTTCTCTACGTCGTGCCTCTCCACAGTCACATGTCGGATTTCCGTAGGAACCTGGGTCTGTTTCTGAGGTCGCCATTCCATTCCACTGGATCTACCTCAATTTTTTGGTCATCTTTTGACTTTAATTGTCCCCATTCATTTATGCAGCTCTTATTTTATGATGTTCAGTAATGGAAGGACATTACAATAATGGGTATACATATCTTATTTCTGATTTTAAAAGTACCACGTTTAAATATAATTCTTGCTGTAGGTCTTTGATGACTACCCTTCACCCTTTAGTTTGGTAAAAAGTATACTTTTTAAATAAACAAGTGTGAAATTTTATAATTTTTCTGTATCTACTAAGATCATTATATTTTTTCTTCAATCTATATATATGGAGTACTACTTTGAGGACTACTTTTACCCTAAAGTTTGCTAAAAGTTTTTATTTTTAAATGATTATAGAACACTATCAAATGTTTTCTTCTACATCTATTAAAATATTATATTTCCCTTTAATCTGTTAATATTTGTAATCCTTAATAGATTTTATATTGAACTTTCTTACATTCTCAGGACAAACCCTATTTGATCATGATTATCTTTTTATTTATTTTTTTTATTTTTTAAGATTTTATTTATTTATTTTTTAGAGAGGGAAGGGAGAGGGAGTGCCGTTGCTGGGGGACATGGCCTGCAACCTAGGCATGTGCCCTGACTGGGAATCGAAACTGCGATGCCTGGTTCACAGCCCGCACTCAATCAACTGAGCTACGCCAGCCAGGGCGATTATCTTTTTATTTTTTAAAAATATTTAATTAATTTATTTTCAGAGAGAGGGGAAGAAAGGGAGAAAGAGAGGGAGAGAAACATTGATGTGCAAGAGAAACATCAGTTGGTTGCCTCTGGCACGCCCCCAAACAGGGACCTGGGCCACAGCCCAGGCATGTGCCCTGACTGAGAATCAAACCAATGACATTTCGGTTCACAGGTTGGTGTTCAATCCACTGAGCCACATCAGCTAAGAATGACTATATAAACTGCCACATTTGATTTACTAATATCTTATTTAACATTTTAACTCCCAAGCATCATAAGGATAATTAGTTTATGATTCTCTCTTAAACTATCCTTTTCTGGTTTGGAGATGAAGGTTACACTGCCCTCAAAAATGATGAGGGTAACGTTCCCTCTTTTCATCTCTGAAACAGTATAAAGATTTACTTATTCAATAAATCTACTGGAACTGGGTGTATTTTTTGGGAGAAAGGTAAGTGGTTAATAAAATTTTGATTTTCAATGAACTATTAATGGTATATTGTTTTCTATTTTTCCTAAAGTCTATTTTAACAATTCATATTTTCTAAAAATTATTCATTTCATGTTTTCAAATGTATTAATAATGTTATTCATAATAATTCTTTACAGTAGAATAATCTCTATTTTATCCCTAGCTTTGCCCTATCATTCCTAATAACATTTATTATGCCTTTTCACTCTTGGTAAATCTTGACGGTAGTTTGTTTATTGTTTTAAAAGAACTATTTCAGATTTTATTGATCTCTGTAAGCATGTCATCTATTTTTATTGACCGTATCAGTTTTTCTATCTCACTACTTTATGTTCTCATCTGTATTTTTTCTTTTCTCCTATTTTCTTTATCCCTATTGCTTTCTTCCTTTCTTACTTAGGTTGAACACAATTCCTTCATTGCCAGTCTTTATTTTTATTGTTTTATTTGTTATAGAAAATTTTAAATGTAAACAAAATCAGAAAGAATACTATAATGAAACCCCATGCACTCAGCTGCCAACTTCAGTAATTTTCTTTTTTTAAAAAAATATTTTATTTATTTATTTTTAGAGAGGGGAAGGGAGGGAGAAAGAGAGGGAGAGAAACATCAGTGTGTGGTTGCCTCTCACATACCCCCTACTGGGGACCTGGCTTGCAACCCAGGCAGGTGCCCTGACTGGTAATTGAACCAGTGACCCTTTGGTTTGCAGGCCAGTGCTCAATCCACTGAGCCACACCAGCCAGGGCAAACTTCAACAATTTTCAACTCATGGCCAATTTCATGTTGGTCAATCACTAATCTGAGACTATTCTGAAGCAAATTCTGACATCTTATATTTTCAAGTATAAATAATTCAGCAGATTTTTTAAAAATGTAAAGACTCATTACACTTAAAAATACTATTATCAGCCCTGGCCGGTGTGGCTCAGTGGATTGAGCTCCAGCCTGTGAACCAAAGGGTCATTGGTTCAATTTCCAGTCAGGACACATGCCTGGGTTTCGGGTCATGTCCCCAATGGGTGGGAGTGTGCAAAAGACAACCACACATTGATGTTTCTCTCCCTCTGTCTCTCTTCCTACCCCTCTGTCTAAAAATAAATGAATAAAAATGTAAAAAATACTATTATCATACCTTAAATACCTTAGGTAATTATAATACCTTTTGTTAGGTCATTGTCATACCTAACAAAAAAAACCCCCACCAATAATCTTTCAAGTCATTCAGTATCCAGTACTATAATTTCCTCAGTTACCTCATAAATACTTATGCAATTTCTTTGGTTCCTAGTAAGGTCTAATTATTGCAATTGGTGAGTATGACTCTTATGACTCTGTTAGCCCATTCGTTCTCTCTTCATCTTTTCTTCCCTTATAATTTGTTTCTTGATGAAGGTGGATAGTATGTCCTACAGAGTGTCCCATGTTCTGGATTTTGCTGACTACCTACCTCCCTGTGGTGTTTAAGATGTAGCTCTGGCCAGTACATTCCTGTGAATTGGCAGTTAGAACTAAAGACTTGATCAGACTTGGGTTTGATTCCTTTTTCTTTGACAACTAACTTCATAGGTAAAGTTGTGTACTTACATCAGCAGGCACATAATTTCTGGCTCTTTCTGTGTGTGATGATCATTGCCATTATAGATTTTGCTGCTTTCTTTCTTGTCATTTTGGTTGCCTGAAGTTCTCTCTCTAGTGGATTTTTTTGGCAGAGATTGTGGGAACAATATTCCATTTTTTGTTAGCCATTCATAAAAACATTTTAAAAGCAAACTGAAGAACCATGAAATTAGGAAACTATCCTGGCTGGCCATCCTCTGAAATGGAAACACTCATCTCACTTAAACATAAATTAAAGTTCTCCATCGTTTATGCCGTAGTGTGAATGTTTCTCTATTTTGACTTTCCCCTTGCTTTTCCATATTTTCTGTTTATCATTCTTTTTAAATGTCTCCTTTTCTATCTTCTAGAGAACTATTAAAATTTTCCACATACACCCTGCCTCCCATCTAAAAATCTTTTGCTGACTTGAAAACTATGGATTGTATTTAGATTCTCAGTCTTTGCCCTTAAGTGTTTTTTTTTTTTACCATAAAAACAATTTTAATTGTGAAGTTACAGTCAACAACCACTCCTAATCAGGACATTTCTGCATGAAGAAAGTTGTGATACACTTATAAAAACAGCCAGTTGTGACGAAATAGCTGGTGCTTTCATAGCCATAAACTCAAAAAAAGAAATACACATTTACACAGAAATTTTATACAGCTGTAGCTTTAAAATTGATTATAAACCAAAGAAAGACATATTGTAAACATCAATTGTTTTTACATTAATTGCATAAGTTTCTAAGGCTATCTGTTAGTTTGATAAAATTAAATTAAATATTTTTTATTAAAGATGGGATGTCAGCTTTATTTTTTCAAGGTTTTATTTATTTATTTTTAGAGAAAGGGGAAGGGAAGAAGAAAGAGAAGAAGAGAAATATCAATGTGTGGTTGCCTCTTGCCCATCTCCTATTGGGGACCTGGCCTGCAACCCAGGCATGTGCCCTGATGGGAATCAAACTGGTGACCCTTTGGTTCACAGTCTGCACTCAATCCACTGAGCTACACCAGTCAGGGCTAAATTAATTAATTAACTTTTAGACAGAAGGAAGGAGAGAGAGGGAGAGAAGCAGCAATGCAAGAGAGATAGATTGATCAGCTGCCTCTTGTACTGACCCTGACTGGGGACCAAACCCACCACCAGGTACGTGCCACAAATAGGAATCAAACTGGTGATCATTTGCTTTGCAAACTGACACCCAACCAAATGAGCCACACTGACCAGGGCTGATCTATTAGTTTTGTTTACCTAAGCTTAACAAATATTTTTGCCTACTAATAAATAAAATGTATCAATATTTTTAATTATTCTCTTGACAGGACAGGAAACCTTAACAAGCTGATCATTTAATATGCTCCATCTTATTATTGCTATTATTTTTTCCCTCACTGCTCTGGCTGAAACTCCCAGTACTACATTGAACAGCAGTGGTGAGACTGGGTATCCTTTTTCACCATTGAGTATGTTTGCTGTGAGTGTGTCATATGTGGCCTTTATTATGTTGAGGTACTTTCTTTCTATACCCATTTTATTGGGTTTTTTAAAACCACAAATGTATGTTGTATCTTGTCAGATGCCTTTTCCGTATCTGTTGAGATTATATTATTTTTATCATTCATTTCGTTGGTGTGGAGTATCATACTGATTGACTGAGGATATTGAACCATCCTTGCATCCCTGGAATGATTGCAGTGTGTGATCCTAATGTATTGTTGTGTGCAATTTGCTAATATTTTGTTGAAGCTTTTTGCATCTTATATTCATTAGAGATATTGGCCTATAATTTTATTTTTTTGCATTGTCCTTTCCTAAGTTTGGCATCAGGGTAATGTTGGCATCATAAAATGAGTTAGGGAGCATTTCCTCTTCTTCAATTTCTTGAGTTTGGGAAGGATACGTAAACATTAAATCTTTAAATGTTTTGTAGACTTCACAAGTGAAGCCATCAGCTCCAGGGTTTTTCTTTGTTGAGATTTTTTTTTAATAATTGATTCAGTCTCCACACTGGTTATAGGTCTACTCACGTTTTCTATTTTTCATGATTTAGTCTTGGCAGTTTTTATGGTCTCTATTAATTTGTCTATTTTATCTATGTTACCTAGTTTATTGGTGTACAACTATTCATAGTACTTGCTCAAAATCTTTTTTGTTTCTGTAGAATTAGTAGTAATGTTCCCACTTTCATTTCTAATTTTAGTAAATTGTCTTCTCTCTTTTTTCTTAGGTCATCTAGGTAAAGGTTTGTTGATTTTGTTGATCTCTTCAGAGAACCAACTTTTGGTTTCATTGATTTTTTTTCTATGTTTTTCAGTTCTGTCTTTCATTTATCTCTGCTTTAATCTTTATTTTTCCTTCCTTCTGCTAGCTTTGCTTTGGGTTTAGTCCGTCCTTTCTTCTTCTCGTTCCTTAAGTTGTAAAGTTAGGTTGTTGACTTGACGTCCTTCTTGCTTTTAAATGTAAGCACTTACAGCTACCAATTTCCTCCTTACCACTGCTTTCACTAGTCCCTTAAGCTTTGGTAAGTTGTGTTTTCATTTTCATTCATCTCTAAGTATTTTCTGTTTTCCCTTGTGATTTCTTCTTCAATTTATTTGTTGTTTAAAAACATGATGTTTGATTTCCACACTTTTGTGAATATCCCAGTTTTCCTTTTTAAAACTGATTTCTAATTTCATCCTGTTGAGGTTAGAGAACATACTTTGTATATCTATATCTTAAAATCTACTGAGACTTAATTTGTCTCCTAATTAGAGTTCATCCTGGAAATTGTCCCATGTGTACTTCAGAGGACTGTGGGTTCTGTTGTTCTTGGGCAGAGTCTTCTATGTATGTCTGCCAGTTTATTGTGTTATTTAGGTCCTCTATTTCCTTATTTATTTTCCTTTCTGGTTGTTCTAGAGGTTTTGGAATCTCCGACTATTACTGTGGAACTGTCAATCTCTCCCATCAATTCTGTCAGTTTTTACTTCATGTATTTTGACGATCTGTCACTAGGTTTATAATTACTATACTTGTTGCTGTATTGAAACGTATTAATATATAATGTCCTACAGGTCTCTTGTAACCTTTTTGATTCAAAATCTAGTTTTCAGGCACCTCTGTGACACAGCGGATGGCCATCGGACTTCTAAAATCTTCTTGTCTGAGGTCAGTGAACATGACCAGGGCATTTCAGCAGGCACCTTGCTGGGTATCCGCCTGGACGTCCGAGATGCTTGACCTGAACAGTCCTCAGGCACACGGAGGCAGATGAAAACCACATTTTGCTAAAAGTCACATAGCTAAGGGATTTGAACCTAGGCAGCCTACTAACTTCTCTTCCTCTATTTACTCATATATAAATTGGGAATAGTAATGTTTATCCTCAGGAACTTACAGTCCAAGGAAGAATAAGTGAAATAACAGAAAATAGGTAACTATCTACTGAAACACAGTTAACTGTGTACTGAAAATCCAAAGCAGATATACACTGACCATATATTTTACCTAAAAATCAGCACAACTAGACTTAACGAAATGTTCATAAGCCTTTCAGCGCATAAGTTTTGTTGTCTTTTCTTTGTCAACTCCCTCTGATTGCGGGGTGCACACTGCTGCCAGGCTAACCCATTGCGAGTCTCATCGCATAAGGGAGGGAGACCAGACACTTTGTAAATCTGGCCCCGTCCTGCCCTCCCTGCACCCTACTAAGAAGCTTAGCCAAGCATGTCTACCATTGTATGGAGACTCTCCTCCCCGCATTAGGTGCCACTTAGCTAAAGACACAGTCTCATTTAATTTTGATGGGATTAACAATCCCATCAGTTAAGTATTATTTTCTCACCTAAGATGTCATTCCATTTTACAAATAAATTGAGGCCTGGAGTGAATAAACTACTCATTCAAAGTCGCCAAAAGGTTCAGGGGTAAAGCTAGGATGTGAAGCCATGTTTGCCTAACTCCCAAGTCCACCATTCATCACTGGGTCCCGCTGTCCACCAACAGTGTGAACTGTTGTCTTCATGGGCCCCAAAATGTGGGTCCCCGTCCCCTCTTCACAAGGAATGCTGTTGGCTAGTTGGTTCCTGGGGGCTTCACAGCCCCTCCCATTTGGGAGAAAAGCTCCTCAAAAAGAAACATGTTGAGAAACGGAGTGGTGTGTGCAGGAATTTAGGAGTTGTGGGGATGGGGATTGGGGGTGGGTCTCTAGAACTTTTACCCAGTCCCCCAGCTCCCACTGTGTCTGATCTTAGGTAAGCAAGGGCCCCTCTTTCCAGTGTGCATCCCACCCACGCCTCTTCCCCAGGGCTCTCCTGTGGCTGTTCGGTCATCTCTGACCCAGCAGCCCCTGGCAGGACCACAGTAAGGCTAGACCCAGGACCCATTGGGCCACTAGCCCATCATTTCACCCACAGCCTCATGGTCCAAGTTGCCTGCCGCGGGTGGGGAGATGGGGGAGGGGCCACTCAGAAGGCTGAGCCAGTATTTGTTGAAGACGGAAGCGGGGTGGGGCAGGCAGCTGCCCACCCAGCAAGGTTCCTCTGGCCCCTACTTGGCAGAGCAGAAGGGGAATGTTTGTGTCCCAGTTGACACCTATCTGCAATGACCGGGAAGTGCCCTGCACCTGACTGAGTAGTTTCAGTGTTAGGAATTGATTCGGGGAGGGGAGGGGAGGGGGGGGACAGAGTGCAATGGTCACGCTGGCAGTCAGAGCTCCCTCTGAGCCCCACAGCCACAGCATAGCGCTGGCTCCGCACAGGCCAAGTGTGAATGCTTTGCGTGTGTTACTCGTAATCTGCACAGCAACTCCATGAAGTAGCTACTCTTAGCACTACTTTACAGGTGAGGAAGTACAAACAGTGACTCACCAGGAACAACAGCTAGTGAGTACTGATTATATCCATCTGTAACACAGGGACAGAATGCCTGCCCATCGGCCTACCTAAGGCGAGGAGTTTTGTGGGCCGTCACCCACCGTGCGTGGACAGTAAGTTAGCTTTAAAGTCTGGAGCCGTTACAGTTCTTCCCCTTCCACCTATTTGGAGGCAGAAAAGCCCTTTCCTGTGGAGCCTAGGCAATGTGGGTACGGATGGTTCCTGGAAAGATCCGAAAGAAGTTGGTAAACAACGGTATCAGCAGACAGGGAAAATGGCTGGGGGGACAGAGTGGGAAATTTACTTTTCACTGTGCTTATAAACAAGATATTTAAATTCAATAAAAAAATTTAAACGTCTGTGCAGTCACAGGTCAGTCCGGCTGGGGCTTCTGCTTCAAAGGCGCCCAGTGGCGGGGTGGCTCGCCCAAGACCACCACGGAGCTACAACGTGCCTCCCTCCCACGGCGCCAGGGTGGGCATTTTCAAATGAGGAAGGGCGGAGGGAGTGTGCTCCTCGGCGCTGTGCTCCCCCCGCCTTTTCCAGGACCCGCGTCCTGACCGCCCTGGCTTTGGAGAGCGGCTCCGCAGTTCCCGGGAGGCCCCGCCTGGGCCGAGATACAAAAGGCCGTCTTCCCCGCCCTGTCCCGCCCCGCCTAATTTAAGAGCCACTGCCGACGGCGGGGCCGGTCCTGGCCAGCAATCTGTCCCCCTTTTGCAGGGTGTTCTCACTCGCCTCCCGCCCTCCCCTCCTAGCGCCGGTCCCGCCAGGGCGGCGCCATGCCCGGTCCCGTGAGAGATCGGATCGAGCCTCCGCGCTCAGGCTGCTCTCCCGCCCCCATGTCCCCCGCGCTTCCCCGCCGCTCCGCGGACCTTGGCAGGCCCCGCACCCCTGGATACCTTGAGTCCTCCTTTTCCATCGAGGCCATCCTGGCGAGGCCCAAGCCCCGCGCGCCCGCTGCCTCCCCGCTGTCCGTCTCCGCCTGCGCCGCCTCGGGCATCTGGACGGCTCCCTCCAGGTCTCTGGCCCCGGTTCTGCCTTGGGCGTGCACCGCAACCTTGCTGCCCGCCTACCTGAGCGTGGGGCTCTACCAGCCGTTCCCCCTGCCCCCGGCGCCGGGGCTGCGCGTGGCTCACCTCTGCGGCCTCCAGGGCCTCGGCGTCACAGGTATGCGGTGGCCCGGCCACAGCATCCAGGGAAGGAGGAAGGGCAGCCGAAGAGTGGAGACCTCGACAGTGGGCACAGGATAGAGAAGTCCCTGAGTTTGAGAACCACACGCGGTTGGAGTGGGAAGTGGCCCTATGACCCTTGACCTTGCAGCTGAAACAGGCTGGATAGTAGTACTCGCTGAGAACAGTCCCTGGCGCCAGACCCCCCATGCAGGCTGCGGAGGTGGGAGCAGGTGTGCGTGCGGGCGGGTGCGGAGCGAGAAATGCGGGTGCGCCGAAGCACCGGAGCAGGGCTCCAGGGCTCAGACGCCTACAGGGGCCAGCGCTGGTGCTGGTGCTGGGGCTCTGCGTCCTTGAGGAGGGATTTGCACAGTCCTTTGCTCCCTCCCACCCCCCCCACCCCCTTTAGATGAAGCTCTGTGGCGCAGACTATTCCCCAAAGCTGCTCTGAAACGGAACCCTTGGCCCCGTCTTAGCCAGGAGGAGCAGACGCTACAGGTGGTGCTGTTGAGCCGGCAGCTGCTGGGTGCTGGCCAATCCCCGACCCCAAGGCCGCCTCCATTGCTCACGTCTGCGTGAGCTTGTCTCCACACTGAACGGCTCTCAGCCTGCTTGCTTACAATGCTCTTAGAATGGTACCTTAGGGCTCCAGAGTTCGGATGCTTAAATCCCCACGAGAATTTCACCGTTGAGGTAAATTTCTCCTCTAATATTAACACCTATAATATTAGGTGTTGTATTATACACCTAATATTATAGAGTTTTTGCCTATTTTTGGTTCTCTGGTTCATGCTTCCCCATGTCTCCCTGAGGAAAACCAGCAAAGTTAGTCTTATCAAACCACACCAAAGTCATTTTAACACAATCTTACCTGACTTCTGCTCCTCACACTTCCCCCATCTTGTGTGTCCTCAACCCCTCGAAGTTGGGCATCCCTCCCACCTGTACTGGAGAGGAAGCCTGGTTTCCCAGCCCTGGCCACACCCATGCCACTGAAACTGGGAGCCGGGGCCATCATCCCAAGCCACATTTCCTCAACCTCCCCGCATGCCTGAGGTCTGACTTGCAGTTAACTACTTTACATTAAAGTAGTCTCATTTTTCAAGTTGGTTTTTGTTTAGGTATTACATTCACACAGTTCAAATGCCAAAATGTTTACTAAGATAGATGGGCTCCCCCCACCCCACAAGCAACCCAGAACAGTTTCTCCTGCCTCCCTCCGTTCCTTTCTCTCTCTCCCTCTCTCGTCTTCACCCAAGGATATTTTTATTGATTTGTTTTAGAAGGAGAGAGCAGGAAAGAGATAGAGATGTCATCGATGTGAGAAACATTGATTGTTTGGCTCCCATAGTTGCCTCAAACTGGGATCAAACCTGAAACCTAGGTATGTGTCCTGACTGAGAATTGAACCCACAACCATTTGGTGCGAGGGATGATGCTCCAACCGTCTGAGCCACCCGGTCATGGCGCAGCAGTTTCTGTATTCTTCTGGAAGTATGTTATGCATATTTAATACCTGAATACACATGTTTCCCCCCATATTGGACACACTGCTCTGCACCTTACTTTTTTCACTTGACCGTAAAACTTGGAGATTTGTCCATATCAACTCATACAGAGCTTCTTTACCTCTCAGAGTGGCCTGTTGTAAGGATTTACCCGATTTATTTAATCAGGCCTGGTTGATGTTTTCTCATTTCTTGCTATTATACTAACGCTTATGGCAAGCCTGGTGGGACCAGTGGTTGGTGTCCTGGGCAGCCACGGCCCAGGCCTCGCTCTCTTCACTGGAGCAGTCTGTCTGCCAGCCCTGGAGCCTCCCGAAGGCTAAGGGAGCTGAGGGGGTCTCAGCACTGCACTTCCGCTCCTTTGTTGGCCCAAAGGCTCACTTTCTCATTCCTTTCTATTTATAACTTAGGTATTGCCCCCTGGCGGATGACTCTTCATCTACCCGGGCTCACATCTCCCTGACCTGAACAACACCTTTGTATGCAGGAGAAAAAGGCACCCCTTCCTTCAGGCAAACACAGAACCTTGTCAGGGGGCAACACTTGACCTGTGGAAAGTGGGCAGAATTTCAGACTCCATTTACCCTCTCAGCTGGGCACCCGTGTGCAGGACACACGCTGTACATAGTGGCCCTGTTCAAATGTCCCCTCAGTGAGGTGGCTCCTCTTTCTAGAGATGCAGACTATCCCCTTCCCCTGCCAATATACATACACACTCGCCTTCTCCTCCCCTGATTTATTCTTCTCATTAGCACTAATCACTGTCTGACACACTCAATATTTCATTTACCTTTTCTACTGCTCTATAGGGATTTTCTGCTTTGTCCTGGGATCATGCCTTGCTCATACTAGCCATTCAAAAGTTATATGTGGCCCTGGATGGCGTAGCTCAGTGGATTGAGCGCGGGCTGCGAACCAAAGCATCACAGGCTCGATTCCCAGTCAGGGCACATGCCTGGGTTGCAGGCTACGGCCCCCAGCAACTGCACATTGATGTTTCTCTCTCTCTCTCTTTCTCCCTCCCTTCCCTCTCTAAAACAAATAAATAAAAACTTTAAAAAAAAGAAGTGGTGGAGCAAATAGACAAATATTTTTTAAAAAGTTATATGTTTAGTGAATGAAAAGGGGGACCCTTGAGGATCCCTCCTCTGCCCATCCCATGGGGTTTCCTGAGGTAGCCAGGGAAAGGAGTGGCGGGCAAGGAGAGACGGAGGTTTGGCGATTCCTCTTAGGGCCAGAACTTGAGCCACTGGGCTGGAGAACAGTGGGGGCGGAAGGCGTCTCACGACATTGTCCCTTCTGCCTCACTTGTTCATGTCTCTCATTTCTGCACAGTCTCTTCCTGCTGTGCCTCTTGATGTGTTACCTGGCGAATGGCAAGGCAGGGCAGCGGAGCTGCAAGCTTGCTCTGTCTCCCCCAAGATGGGCGGGTAGGTGGGTGCTGGCTAACCTCCCTTCCTGCTGGTTGCTCTTTAGGTTTGGAGCTGGGTCACTGCCCAAGCCACTGGAGTCCCCCAGACTGGGCCCCAGCCAAGGACCTTCAGGACACTGAGGGACCCCAAAAGAGGGTTCGAACTATGTTTAACTTGGAGCAGCTGGAAGAGTTGGAGAGAGTGTTTGCCAAACAGCACAATCTAGTAGGGAAGAACAGAGCCCAGCTGGCAGCCCGGCTCAACCTCACAGAGAACCAGGTAGGGGAAGGGAGTTCTGCGGGCCTGGGCTGCACCCGAGGACAGACACTGCTCTCCAGAAGGCCCTGGGTGGCGGCTGGGAGGAACACATTGCCTTTCTTCCTCCATGCCGGGAAGCTGGGGGAGAGTGATTACTGGCATACTCCCTGCACGAATGAGAAAAAGAGTCCCATGTGAAATTACATTATGGGAACAACACATGATATTAATCTAGATATTAATCTAGAACTTTATACCTCCATACTAAATAAGGAGCTGACAGTGAAATTAAGTAGGCATTCAAAGAACTAAATACTTAAAATAATACAAACTTCTTAAGAACTAGCTACGTTCATTGTCTCCACGTCCTCACTTCCCCTCTGTTCCTTAACTCATTCCAGTGTGAATTCTTTCCCTGCCATCCCTTCAAACCTTCTCATCAAGGTCTCTCCTGTCCTCTGGGTTGCCAAGGTCAGTAGATGCTTTCCTTTCTGACCTCACTCCTCCACTGAGTACAGTTGACCGCTCCCGTTCTTGCTGAAACACACTCTTCTCTTGGTTTCCACACACCACTCCCTTGGTTTCCCTCTCAGCTCTCTGCCCACTTCGTCTCTGTTGCCTTTGTTGGCTATTATTCTCTTTGTGACTTCAGATTTCTCTCCCCAGCTGACTCCATATATCCCCATGGTTTTAAATGCCATCTCTAAGCCAATGACTCCTAAATTTTTATCTTGGCCCCCCTTTCCTGATTCATACATCTAACTACCTTCTTAAAGTCTCCACTTGGATGTCTTATGGGTAGGCATTTCAAACTTAGCAAGTCTAAACCTCAATTCTTCAATATTTTCCCTCCCCAAATCTGTCCCTTTCCCCACATATGGTCCCATCATCCAACCAGCTGCTCACAGCACCGAGTCATCCTACATTTCCCCCTCCCCCCACCTCCAACCCATCAGCAAGCCTGTCAACTCTGCCTCGAAAATGCAGCTGGAATGGCTTCATTTTTCTCCACTGCCCCGGTCTGTATCAGCCCCAGCTCTTGCTGGATCACTGCAAGAACCTCCCAGCTGTCTCCACGCCTCTCCTTCCTTCCAGTCTTCACACAGCAGCCAGATGTGCCATTCACTCAACACAGCAACTTTCAATCTGCATGCCACTCCAACGTTCATACCATGCAATACCTGACCATTTGGTTGGGGCACTGGTCTCTTTTTCCTTAGATTGTCAAATTAAAAGTTGACAATAGCCAACACAACAACAGCCAACTGATGTGAATGAATCAAAATTATATCCATTTTTTTGTTAGAATGGCAATATATATTTGGTGTGACTCAGAATTTTAGTAATTAGTGTATGTGTGCCACAAGATGAAAAAGGTTGAAAATTGCTAACTTAACATGTAAATACAACTGTGCCGTATCCCACTCAAAAGCCTTGGGGTTGACACTCCTTGCCCCAGGCCTTCCTGGTCCTTGGTAATCTGGCCCCTGCTGGCCACGTCCACTTTCTCTTCCTCCGCTTTCCCCTCTCATTCTCAGCTGTGACAGCAGTGCTCTCCTCCTCTCTGGTCCTCAAATACTCCAAGCTTGGTTCACCTCAGAGCCTTCTCATAGGTCCTGCCCTGCCCTGAACTGCTTTCCTCTGTCCCTTCCAGGCTGGCCACTCGTCCTCTGAGCCTGGACTTAAGGGCTGCTTCCTCAGGGAGGCTCAAACCCATTTGTGCCCCCATTTGTGTTTATATATTTGTTTTCACGCTTGTTATTAGTCTCACTCCACTAGACTGTGAGCTTCCGGGGGGCAGGGGCCACATCTCTGTTGCTCACCACCGTATCACCAGCATCTAGGGTGGCGCCTAACACATAAGAGGAGCTCAATAAATACTTATTGGATGAATGGATGAATGAATGGCAACTGAAATTATGGGGAAGGGTGTTTTGGAGGCAATGCTTCCCTTAGAAGGAAAAGCAAATATTGGCCAGGGTGGAGTGGATACTGTGGGAATGGGAGAAGCACTGGGAACTGCTGGCCACAGTCTGATCTCTGCCCACTGCCTCCACTTACAGGTGAGGGTCTGGTTCCAAAACCGCAGGGTCAAGTATCAGAAGCAGCAAAGGCTAAAACCACCAGCCGCATCTGCTGTGGCTGCCTCCCCAGATGAGCCCTCCAGCAGCTCTGACGCCATCACTCAGAGAGAAGACACCAAGTCAGGAGTGGGCAGCTGAGGACTGGGATGCAGGCTCAACCTCAGCTAGGTCTTCCTGGGGACACCTACTGAACCTCCCTGACCCACATCTTAACACAGAGCCTCATCAAGGTCAAAGGGCATCAGAGGAATCTGAAGTGTTGAGAACTTTTCAATATTGACTCTTGGGAGCTGCGATAATGTAACGGTCAGGAACACAGACTTTGGCTTTCAGCTACGATCTTGGCCACATTACTGAACTTCTGAGCCTTTTTTCTTCACCTGTATAATGGGTGTGTCAATAAGTTAGACCTCCTAGGATTAAGATAATGTCTGTAAAGCACTTACAGTGTTCCAGGCTCAGTGCTAAGTGTGGGTCAACTGCTAAGGCTCACAGGCCCCCTTCGCCTGGGGAAGTGATGCCTGTGCGGGCCCTGAGTTCTCCAGGGGTGAATCTTTTCCTGGCTTGGCTATGGAGGAGAGAGGGCTGTTTGCTTTAATTTTTTTCTATTTTTATTTTTTAAATCCTCACCTGAGGATATGTTTAATGATTTTAGAGAGAAAGGAGGGGGGAGAGAGAGAGAAAGAAACACAGATGTGAGAGAGAAACGTCAATCAGCTGCCTCCTCTATGCACTCCGACTGGGGATCAAACCCGAAACCTAAGTAAGTGCCCTGACTGGGGATCAAACCTGCGACCCTTTGGTGTATGGGACAATGCTCCGATTAATTGAGCCCCCTGGCAAGGGCAAAGGGGCCTCTTCAAATCAATGTCTGGACATATAAGACTCTTCCCGAACAGATGATAGAGTTGACAGCAAACAGGAGGGAAAGGTAGAACCTTTTCTCACAGAGTTCCCCAAAGTTTTCTTGTTTTGTCTGAACTGTTACCACTCTCAAAAGGAGCTCAGGCCCAGCTGTCTCCTTAAAGCAGACGTGCTACCCTGACCACCATCTTTCTCTCTACCTACCTGCCTTGACTCCCCACCCCTGTGTTTATATAGAATAGGGAAGGTTTGACTCTGCCTTTGCCAAGGCTGGCATTTTACTATAAACTTTGGTGTATTTTCACGGGACAGTTTCTGTTTACCCCTTTTCATGACTCAGACTCATGGTTCCATTTCCTTCCCAGGAATCTGCTTTTTTATCTCTAAGAAGCCTAACTAATAGCCTACTCCAGTGAGGACAGCCACCAGCATTTCCAGAGCCGATTTCTCTAGCGCTTCACATTCCTGGGTGGTCCTCTGTTGAGGATACTTCTTTACACTCTAGAAGGGCTTCAGGTCACTGAGGTGAACTGGTGAAAGGAGGCCTGCCCTGCCACCTGGTGGTGAAAGAGGGCACTGTCCCCCACTGCTCTCTAGGAGGGTTGTCCAACCTTTTGGCTTCTCTGGCCCACACTGAAAGAAAAATTGTCTTGGGCCACACATTAAACACACAAACACTAACAAAAACTAATGAGCAGAAAAAAAAGTGTTAAGTAAATTTATGACTTTGTGTTGGGCTGCATTCATAGCCATCCTGGGCCTCGGGTTGGACACCCGTGCTCGAGTTTTCTGAGAGCAGAAAGGTAGGGAGGGAGTACAGTGAGCCTTGGAGAATGACCTGCCTCCCAGGGCAGTAGACATCCTCTCCTGGACACCAGACTGCAGACCTGAAGGAGGCCGGAATACTTCTCTGCTCCTATCTTCAGGGAAATCCTTCCTAATGCTGGACCCAAGGTCAACTCTATTAATCCTCTAAAAACCCAGCTACACTCATCTGCCTCCTCCAGGAACAACCGCCTCACTTTTTCTTAAAGCATATTTAATTGATTATGATACTGTAGTTGTCCCATTTTTTTAAAGTCAACAGTCACTTACCTATTCAGCAGTTACTGGACTCTACCCAATCCCCAAAGGTCATCACGAGACCATAGCAGAAGCAGACACAGTTCCCTTTTCAAGACCACAGAATCAACTGGAGACAAGGAGATAAGGCATGGCTGTGGGGTCGGGCCTGGCTGTGGGGACACATGCTATAGATCAGTGGTTTGCAGCTTTTTGGGGGTCCAGAATGAGAAAACAGCCCCTCTTTTGTTGTCAGGTTAGTGTGCATATGTATACTCACTTCTGCATACAATTTCAGAGAACCCCAGACTTGAGGTCCCTCTCCACCCCTACTCCTCACTCCGGCTGCAAAGTCCCTAAGCTCCTGAAGAGTCCGAGACAGGCACAAGTCCAACTTGATCATTCGTAGGACTGTCTTTTGCCAGACTTTGGGGCATAAACTAGTCCGTCCCTTCAGGTTGAGGGTCAGAGAGGATAGGAGTAACTGCCTGGGGCTGTCCTAACCCTTGGATGAGTCCAAAAACTGCTTTGCTCAAGACAGGCCAGTGAATGGACAGAGTATACAACAGACACACAACCATGAACTCAGACACAAACGCACACATCAAAATTATACAGGCGCACCAGCTCTGATACAGGTACACAGTGGCCATGAAGACAGAAACAGATGCAAAATTCCACAGATGTAAAAGCACAAAGGCAGGCCCAATATACCTAAACGTAGACCAAAGGGATCCAAACTCCTATTCGAGAGAGGGTCAACTCCAGCAGCCAACAGGACACTACGCAGGGGGCGGGGCCAAAAAGGGCGGGGCCCGTGTTGGTTCGGGGTCAAGGGTCAGAAGGCGAGGCGCGCCCAAGATGGCGGCCTCCATGTGCGACGTGTTCTCCTTCTGCGTGGGCGTGGCAGGCCGGGCTCGGGTCCCTGTAGAAGTCCGCTTTGTGAGCAGCTGCAAGGTGAGACCGGAGAAGATTCACCACCCCACCCAGTCTTGGAGATAGTCTTGTGGGACCCCATGCCCGGAGCCTAGAGGCTCCGACGCTGCGGCGCGGCCCCTGCTCGCGGCCGGGGGATCTTGTCTGTCCCAGCCCACAGGCTTCCGGGGCGGTGACGCCCTGTAGCGGGGCCTTCAGAGTCTCTTTGCGCGCCCCCTTCCCACGGAACCGGGCCCGCCCGCCGGCGGCCCTTATGCGGCTGCGTCAGGCAGGGCTGCGGGGCTGGGGAGCTGCGGGGCTGCGGGGGGCCCGGTCTACCCGGCCAGCATTGGGGACGTTTTGTTCCTGGGTCCCGAGAGCGGTCGGCGGGGATGTGTTGAGCAGAGGGAGCTGAGGTATTAAAAAGCGTGGACCCTCAGGGAACCTTCTGAGTGAGATTTGGGTGGGGGTAAGGAAGGGCCGGGGAGTGCTAAGGGATTTGGATCGGAGCCTGAAGCCCGTGGGAGCATTTGAAGGGTTTGAGCTGAAGAGTGACGATTTTGTCGTTTTATTTATTATTTTTTTTAAAGTTCGTTGTAGAAAAAAATGAAAAGTGCGTGTAAAGGAAGAAGGTAAAAGTCACAACCCTATTTTTGTGTTAATATGTGTGTATTAAAGTAGCATTTTTAGAAACTTTTTGATGTAGCAGTAAATCTTTCTATATCGGTAAGCCTATTACTATGTATTCCTTTTTAAGAGCTAAGTAATAGTTTCAGTTTATTTAATGTGAGGGCCGCAGTTCTTTCAACCAAACACTTAGTTATGGGTCATTGTATCTTATTTTTAACCCTGAGGTCAAAGGTCTGGAAGCTCATTTCTGTGCACATATCCTTTTCTTCTCTCCTGCACTGAGTATTTTCTTTCCCAGTTATCTTTGCCAGTTGATATGTGCAAATGGTATTGCTTTGTTCTCGTTTATATTTCTTTGTTTACTAGGGAGGTTGAATAATATAATCTGTGTAGGGACTTTGTGTATCCTTAGCTCTTGCCCAAGATACCAGCCTTCTAGTCATATGTCTCCTGCTGTCAGCATGTTCATACTGATCCAGATGCCCCGCCCAACTTCCGTTGCCCTCTTTCCACACAAGGGACACGTGGAGCATTCCTCTCCTTCCACAGAAAGTCAGTGCCCTGTATCCCTGGCTTCCTTAGCTGCCCACATCCCCATCTCCACCCCCGGGCCTCTTGCACTCTTGATTGGCTTACAGTTTGATGTTGTCTCAGGTGCATTACTCCTGGCATGTCGAAATTTCCCCTTTACCATTACCTAGTCCCCTGTCTCACAGCCCCCTTCATTCTTCACTTTTTCCCTCTCACTTCATTATGTCAGCCACTCTGCTGGCCTAATTGTCCTGTCTCAGCCTTCTATCAAAACCCCAGCTCTAGAAGAATGAGCTGGTCACCCTCTCCATGACTACACTGATCTGCTGGAGGAAACTGCATACCCACCTAGACTTAGTGACAAGATAGATTACCATGGGCTCTTTGCATCTGTCTTCATCAGATAAGATTGGTTTGTGATTTTTATTTTGTGTAATTTCTCCAGATTACCACATGAGTTATGCTTGTGTTTTAGTAACACAGAGAAGCTTTATACTTCTCTCTGTTATTGAATATTTTAAATAACATGAGAATTATTCTTTGGTTTAACAGAACTGGCTCATAAAACCATAGTGACTAGGGGCTTCACGTGGGGTAGTTTCGACCACTTTGTTGCTTCTGTGGATATTGTCAAGAACGCTTTTTAAACATTTACCAACTGCTATGGCAGGGACGTGACCTATCACAACAGAAACCTAACCAAATACAGTGGTGCCAACCAGAAGGCATACTGGTGCATCAGCCATAAAACAGCACTGTTACTAGTCTGTCTGGGCTTTCTTATTTTTGAATCAATTTTTGGTAATTTATATTTTTTAGTGAGATCATACATTTAAGATTTTTAAATTTATTACATAGTCTTAAGGTTTTGTACAACCTTTTTATAAAACTTATTTTTCAAATTGGAAATACATTTTTATGTTTTGTGACCTTTCTATTCAGGTTTAGTTCTCTCCAAGCTTCTTGGAAATATGAATTAGAGATTTTTTTTTTAATTTTTGTATGTTTTAGGGATGAGTGGTTTTATAGGGGAATAGCTGTGCTTCTTTTCACTTTGTTTTGATTACCACATATTTTCTGCATTTGGTACTCAAGAAAGAGATAGATATTTATTTAATATTGAGATTTAAGAGTGTTAAAGATAATGCTCGTATCTTACCATCCCAGAGTGGAAGGCCAAGTTTTCATTTTGCTAGATTGGACTTTGGGGCTACAAGGGCAGGAGGTAGGGTTTCCAGGGAGACAGCCAGCTTGTGCCCACGGCTTTGTCCAGTGGTTGGGTTCCAGCAGCCCTACCCCCAGAGCTGTTCCGAGGGTGGAGGTTTGTGGCTCAAAGGTTGCTGAGGGCCTGTCCTGGTCTGCATTTCCCCGCTGCTCTGATTTTGCATGGTGCCCTGTCCAGCCAGAGCTTCAGTGCTCGAAGAAAACAGGGAGCTACTCATGAGGCCATGCGACAGGACATTTCACTGCTGTGCTGATCACTTATCTCTCTCCCTTTTTGTGACAGTGTTTGCAAGGGCACCACATCCTTCTCTAAGTGAGCAGTGGGAGTTAGTGCCTGCTGGGGCCGTAACTTCCCTGGGTTCTAAAGCTGCCTCCTGAGTCCCTTTGCACTTCTGAGTGATGGCAATTCAGCAATTGTTTTCTCATCCTTCATCCCTTTTGTGATGTGCGTGATGCTCTAGACCAGTACTTTTCAAACTTTAACATGCATATGATTCACCAGGGCATCTTGTTAAAATGCAGGTTCGGATTCAGCAGGTCTGGGGTGGGGCCTGGGATTCTGCATTTCTGACAGTCTCTCAGCGGATGCTCGGGCTGCCAGTCCATCCCCTCACTTTGACCTGTAAGGAGCTACAGCTCATGAAGCACAGTCCCCTGGGCTATATCATTGCATGCTGAAAACTACCTGGCTGATGTTATTAAATTACTCACTTTTCATGTGGGCAACGGATGCAAAGAAGTGAAGCAGTTGGCTCAATGGTTCACAGCAAAGTAAGCATTGGGATTAGTGCCAGGAATAGTTGTTCCTTTCAGAGAAACCCCTGAGGAGTGGTTGGGTGCCAGGTACTATGCTAGGTGCTGCGAGTACCTGCCTGACCAGGAATGTAAGGTACATTCTCCCCCAAACTAGGCCTCCCCTTCCCATGGTGTAGGATTTCTTTGCAACCGTTAGCAGCAGCATCACTGCCAGGATCCTGGTGGGACATGTGGGTGACTCAGAGAAGGCCTCCCTGCTGTTATCAGCTCCTGGTACAGGAAGCTCCAGCCTGCTCTGAGCCTTGGCCCTACTCTGGCCATTCTAAAAATTCTCCTCTGGGTAATCCGAGATGGCTGGCATCCCAGGCCCTCTCCCTGAACAGGCTGAAAGAAGTGTGACTGAAGGTAGGTCAGCGCTGTGTTTTTAGAGGAGGCAGTGATGCGGGCGCAGACCATGCTTCGTGAACCCTCCGGTGGCAGAGGCCTCTGCTGAGATGCAGCATATGGGGGTGAGGCTGGGTGGCTCTCCGGGAGCCTTGGAACCATGTGCTCTGTCTCTTCTAACGACCATCCTGTTCCTTCTCTGCCCTCTTAGGGAAAGGGGCTCTTTGCCACACAGCTGATCCGGAAGGGGGAGACCATCTTTGTAGAACAGCCCCTGGTGGCCGCACAGTTTCTCTGGAATGCACTTTATCACTACCGAGGTGAGCACGTCTCTCATTCTGCATGGCTGCTGGACCCAGCGGCCTCTGCAGGGGAAAGAGCTGCGCATGCCCCTGCTGGTGGGAGTCTCTGGGATGTCAGTAGGAACGTCTGTCCTCCCTTTGAGAGCCACCCCCCATCTGATCTCGGCTGTTTGGGGCTGTGAGCCTGTGGGAGAGAGGCTCTTCCATGGTGCTCCCTGGGGAGGAATGTCACTCAGGTGCAGCTCAGAGTCTAGTCCCATCATGTAAGGGACCGGACGTCATGCTGAAGGGCTCTATGCCAAAGTGGAGCCCTGTGCCCAGAAGAGGCCACATTCCTCTTGGCTAAAAAAGGCTGCATTGGGGGTTAGAAACTGGCCACATGCTTTTCCCCCTACACTTTTCTTAGGCCAGAGACAAACTGTGGAAGGAAGGTCACTTTTTTCCAGAATGTGGGAAAAGGTCAGTCTGAGGGAAGGGAGGAAGCCCCACAGACTACGTTCCATTGAGAAGCAGGGTGAAGGAGGAGGGAATTGTCTACTATTGAATACATGTGAAGTTTATTCATTCATTTCATTCTTTAATATGTTCATCTGCTCACTTCCCAAACATTGTGAGCACATCTGATGTGCCCCGCACTATTCTAGTCCTGGGGATACTGCTGTGAAAAGGACAAGTGTGGCCCTTACTCTTTGAGACACACCATCATGTGTGGCTCTCTCCCGCAGCCTGTGACCACTGCCTGCGGGCACTGGAGAAGGCGGAGGAGAATGCCCGGAGGCTGACTGGGAAGCCTGGCCAGGTGTTGCCGCACCCCGAGCTATGTGCTGTGCGCAAGGACCTCCACCAGAACTGTCCCCACTGCCAGGTGAGTGTCCTGGGGAAGAGTACCTGAAAAGGACTGATGGGAGAGACCTTAGAGTCCTCTCTGGGGAGACAAAAGCAAAGATGGACCTGGTCATGGCCCTTGAGAGCCACAGTAGGATAAGACGTTGGCAAGCCTCGGCTACTGTTCAGTTTCACCCTTCCTGTTCCAGGCCCGTTGTCTATGAGACGGGCTGGGCGGGAGCTTGCCCTCTTCCTAAGAGCCTGGCTGGGGCTCTCCCTTCTACCTGCTCTTCTCTCTTTCTTTACCATGGTTTTACAAGCCTGGGTTAGCAGGTGTCCCCAGAGCACTGTATGCTTTCTCAGGTCACAGTACTGCTGAGCTACTGCTCAGGGGCTGTTTGTGGAAGGGATGCAGTTAGAGAAGGTAAGTACCACGTGGGACATCTGTGCCTCACACTATGGCCAGATCCTGGGGTGCTGACCTCCACCCCCTCCAACAGGTGATGTACTGCAGTGCAGAATGTCGGCTGGCAGCTGCCGAGCAGTACCATCGGGTCCTGTGCACAGGCCCTTCCCAGGATGACCCCCTCCATCCTCTCAATAAGCTTCAGGAGGCATGGAGGTAGGTGGCTTTTCATTTCTTCTTTTCTTTATCTCTCCCTCATTGCCTGCCTGTCTGCCTGGGCTCAACAGATAAACCATTTTTCTTAAGTTACCATCCCCCAGATTTCCCCCACCCCTCACTCATAGGATTAAACAGAGGTCATATCACCCAGCCCACTGCCTTTGGTCTAAGTTGCCAGTCCCACCATCCTTGCCATTTCACACACTCCCCCCAAAAGCCTCATTAAGCCCATAAGAATGTGGAGTCCTGTCCAAGTCCTTGCCAATGACTTTTTTTCTTTGGTTATGAATGAGGTGGGCAGGAAGGATTCTTTGTAGCAGTCAGATGGGATTTCCTTGAAATTAGCTACTGGGAAGGGAATTTCTAGGCCAAAGCTTTTCCTTTCTCCCCAGGAGTGTTCACTATCCCCCTGAAACCGCCAGCATCATGTTGATGGCCCGGATGGTGGCCACAGTGAAGCAGGTAAGCCCGCCTGATGCTTGCATGGAGGCTGACTCTGGCCTCATTCAGCCCTGGGCCTTAGTCTCCCCCTCACCTCAGGACCCTGGCTTGGATGCAGGATTCCACCTGGGCTCTCCCAAGAACAGCTGCTTACCACAGATCTTAGGAGTCGCTCACCATATGAGTCTGTCGGTGGGAGTGGGGCTCATCTTTCCTGTAGTCTTTGACTGCCGAGAGGACTTCCTGTGCAGCAGCAATTCACGCATTCAGTTTGTAAACACCACTTTTTTTAGAATTGTGTCTTTTAAATAAAGCGAGAGAAGCCATAGTAACTGTTTCTATTAATATTGTTGCTCCTCAGCCTGATTCTCCTGTTTTTCCAAGTGTGGTTGAATTGGCTAGGTGGGCCTCAATTGGGGAGATGGTTGGGGCTCTGCAGGGTCTGGAGGAAGTCCCTAGTGAGGGGAAGACTCTACCTGAAAGCCCAGATGTGGTGGTGTTTCTCTGATGGCAGGGGCTTTAGAAACATAGGCTACCCCTCCCACATGGGCGACAGTGGCAGGAAGGACACAGATGTCCGTGGGTCTAGGTGTGCATGTGCATGTGTGAATGCGACTGAAACATTTGTTCACTGCAGGCTAAGGATAAAGATCGTTGGGTCAGGCTCTTCTCTCAGTTCTGTAATAAAACGGCCAATGAGGAGGAGGAGATTGTCCACAAACTCTTGGGGGACAAATTCAAGGTTGGTCTTCTCCCATGACCCCTCCACCCCAATAGCCTGGGATAGTCTGTGGTTTCCTGAGGGAAGCTCCACATTTGGTCCCTTCCAGCCAAAAGTCTATTCAAAGGACTTAGATTCTTGCTGCTGTTTAACTTTGTGACCTAATGTGGACCTAAAACTGGGAAGTGGGGTGATGACAGAGGAAGGAGAGGTGCCCTGATATGAAAAAGCAGGACCTCGTGGTAGGACAGCAGTGGGCAAATCAGGTATTATGAAAAATGGAAGGCCGGGGGTCTGCAGGATCAGGGAGCAGAGTGAAACAGAATTTTCACTGCCAATGTACTGAGTACCCATTCCCAATCAAAGAGTTACAGATTCTCATTGAGGACAGCAGGTTTCCACTCAGGAGCTGCCTAAAGGTGAAGGCAGATGTGTAAAAAGGCATCTGGGGTGGGCCCTCCTACATCGAATTCTGAGGGAAGGAGGGGTAGAGTCAGGCTGCTCTGTAGGTTGGTTAGGGAGCCTGGAGCTTGGTGGTGAGGACAGATGTTCTAAGCTAGGCCGTCCTCAGCCCTGCCGGTACAGGTCCTGGGAAATAGGGGTTTGGGGTCTGCCCCTCTGGAGCTGAAGCAGGCCAGTGGACTGCTGTGGCTCTTTGGAGATATGAACTCTGGCCTTCCTTTGCCCCCAGGGAATACTCAGTCTACAGAGATGGCCCTTTTCCTTCCCTCACAAGGTCTTTGGGGCCCTGCCTGGGTATTAATTGGAAATCCTCAGAGATGCAGGTCTCCCCGTTTTTCCTAAACCAGGGCCAGCTAGAACTTCTGCGGAGACTCTTCACAGAGGCCCTTTATGAGGAAGTACTCAGCCAGGTGAGTGTGAGGAGGATGGGACCAGTGTCCTCCCCAGTTACTCCAGCCCTTTAGGAGCGACTGGGTCAGCATTTTCTGCTGGGACAGCTAAGCCAGGGCTGGCTTGGTCTCCCGGAGTGGGGATGGGACTGACTCACTGAAGAATTCCTGAACAGAGTTGTTTCAGGAAGAAAAGCCAGTGGCTGTAACCTGAGTGCTCATCTCTCTTTCACCCCCACAGTGGTTCACCCCAGATGGATTCCGGTCTCTCTTTGCTCTTGTTGGGACAAATGGTCAAGGAATCGGGACCAGGTTAGGAGACAGTGTTCTGCATATATTGGACTTGTCCCTTGGGCTCTGGTGGGAAGTTGACAGCTCCTTTCAAGAGTAGGCTGGGGCAGGGTGTGACTTTGTGGCCAGAGTGCTAGACTACACGCAGTGATAGCGATCACTGAGCTGATGGAGTCTGTGCCTCTTGGGGGCTTTGGTCTGTTGGGGAAGATGGGGCCCTGCCCTGGAGAAAGAAATGGGTTTAACTTGTGTGGAGGAGGAGAGCCCTGTGAACTTGGCCTCCTGCTCTCCAACCATGACTGCCTGGAATCCCCAGCTCCCTGAGCCAGTGGGTCCATGCCTGTGACGCTCTGGAGCTGAAGTCTCAGGACCGCGAGCAGCTGGATGCCTTCATTGACCAGCTATACAAGGACATCGAGGCGGGTCGGTGAGATGGAGACACCCCACCCTAGTTAGGTGGTGAACACAGTCTCCCCCAAGGACCTCTGAGTTAGTGATGGGGGACAGGATCCTGCGTGCCTGTGGAAGCTTCAGGTCTGTCCAAGGGACAGATGTGAAATGGTCTGGAGATCCACGCAGAGGCGCACTCTCTGTGGGTGGGGGAGTGCTGGACAAATGAGTGCTATCATTCATAGAAAGGCAGGGCTTGTGCCTCAGAGATGTAGTCAGTTCAGGTGAAATGGTAGGGATCAGGTGCATCAGTGTGGCAAGGGGCAAGACAATGAGGCGGTCCCTTTCCTTGAAAAGCTAGTCGTTTTTTCCCTATAAAGTGGGTAGAATAACATCTGCATATTACTTCTTACAGCAACTGGAGAGTTTCTTAACTGTGAAGGATCAGGCCTCTTTGTGCTTCAGAGCTGCTGTGAGTCTTGGCATTGAGGAGGGGTGGCCTCATAGTCCTGGTTCATCTCTTTCTGTTTGCTTCCTCTAGGCGGATGGGTTGAGTCTGGGAGTGGGGTTAGATCTGAGCTTCTTGGAGAGTCCTCTGGTCCTTTTTGGTCCATCAGTTATTCATCCATTCATTCATTGGATTGCTGGCCCCTTAATGTACAGGGTCCGGCAGAAGTAGTGCCTGCTTGAGTATGGTTGGTAGGGTAATGTGCGCATAATAATTTATAGTTTTAATTTGAACATTTCACCTAAGATATCATATAGGGTGCTTGTGATATTGTTATGTTACAGAATTACATGCTTATGATTTTGTAATAAGATTTTATAATAAAGAAGGGGCATTACTTGTGCCGGGCCTTGTATGTTTATATAGAAGACCTTCCAGTGGGTCAGACCCTGTGCTCTGGCAGGGCACTGAGCTGTGACCCTCAGAGGAACCGTGGCTGTGTACCACCAGTGCCCTGTGAAATTTGGCAGGGAGTGCTGCGACAGCCTGGGAGGTCCTCGGGATCCTGGGAGGAGGGAGCTCTGGCTAGCAGGCTCTCCCCACCTGCCGAGGAGGGGTAGAGTCAGCTCAGACTATGTCTGTGCTAGATCCAGCCTTCCGCCCTCTGGTTTCCTCACTGGTTTGCAGGGCCCACTACGCATGTTGCAGGGCCACTATACCCTCCTGAACTAGGCTCTCAGAGGGCTTGGCTCAGCTGTTACCAGATGTTCAGCAGCAAACAGCACTGAGTTAGTGGTTTGACATGGGCAGCCCTTTCATAGCTCTGTGCCTCCCTTTGCGAGACACTGGGGACACAACTGAGAATCATGGTGACCAGTGAGGAGGAAAGCAGTGGCAGACATTGATGGTGGCAGAGGGAGTGATGTGGGCATGCATTTGTGTCTGTGCTCTGTGCTCTTGAGGAAAGAGCACTGGATGAGGAGTTAGGAGACTCGAGTTCTAGGACCTGCGCAGCCCTAGCTGGGATCAGAAAACAAGCAAGGATGGGACCTAGTACTTTCCAGAGTTGAGGCCGTTATGTTTATTAGTCAGCAGTCCTAATGATCTGCCTTTCATGACCCAGGCAACCACAGCTGTGTCCCCAATGCAGAGACCTCCTTCCCAGAAAACAACTTCCTCTTGCATGTCACTGCCCTGGAGGACATTAAGCCAGGAGAGGTGAGGGGCCGGGAGCTGTGGGGAGCATGGGTAGCAGCAGTGGGCTTTGCAGGCTCTCTCCACAGTCTGGGAGCAGCAGTGGCTGGGGCCCAAGTTTGGGCTGTTGAGTTGAATCCCCCATGCCCCAGGGAAAGAGACTTTCTGTCCCTGGATATGCTCTGACCCCACCCCATTTCTTGAACAGATAACTCCAGAACACCTCAGAGCAGTGTTTGAGAGACAGCTGCATGCCAGGTTCTTGTCTCTAGCCACCTTTTTTCTCTTTTTTTGAATCCTCACCCGAGGATATGTCCTTTCTGATTTTACAGAGAGAGGAAAGGGGTGAGAGAAAGAGAAACACTGATTGGTTGCCTCTTGTATGTACCCGGACCAAGGATCGAACCTGCAACCTAGGTATGTGCCCTGACCAGGAATTGAACCCAAAACCTTTTGGTGTATGGGACAATGCTCCAACCAACTGAGCCACCTGGTCAGGGACCCAGCTACCTTTAGATGAACAAACCTGCAGCTTCTAAGAAAGTAGGAGGTGGCTCTTTGTGGCTTGGGCTATGAGGAGCTAGCGTGGGCCTGGGGGTCCTGGCTGTTAGCACAATACATAGCCTGGCTGAATCTTCTACCAGAGCAAGTAGTATCTCACCAAGATAACTTCTGAACCCAGCCACTGACCTTGCCCCTTAATGCCTTCAATCATGGCCTGAGGCTAACTGCAGTTCTCTCGCTGCCTCACAGGTTAGAGCCTCGTAGAGATCTGTTTGCTGAGGGCACAGGGAATGGATCAGGGCAGTGCACCCATTCTTGCAGGGCAGCTTGGGCCCTTGGGATAGGGCAGAAGGTGGGGACAGGGTAGTGGTTGGGGAGGCTCTAATCCCATATAATAGCACAGACTGTGAGAACCCACTTCTCCTCTGCCCTCCAGGAAATCTGTATCAGCTACTTAGACTGCTGTCAGCGGGAGCGCAGCCGCCACAGCCGCCACAAGATCCTCAGGTGCCAGCTGGGGACGAGGTGGGCAGCTGGGCTCGGGTCCTCCATCCCAGCAGCTGCCTGACTTCACCCTCCACCATCCCCCTACCCCCTGCAGGGAGAACTATCTGTTTGTCTGTTCCTGCCCCAAATGCCTGGCAGAAGCTGATGAACCCAACGTGACCTCAGAAGAGGAGGACGAAGAGGATGAGGGAGAGCCAGAAGATGCAGAGCTGGGGGATGAGATGACTGATGTGTGACGTCACCCTGCCCGGCAGGGGCCCTACCCCAGACTCTACCAGAACAGGGACTCTTCCCCCAGAGAAGAGGCTTGGAAGGAACTCCCCACTCCTGTTGCCTGCTTCCCCCAGTCCAGCTCTGTTTTTACCACAGGGTAGGACAGAGGCTGGACCCTCGGCCCTCCGTTTCCCACCAGACCTCATGCGCTGGACACTGCTGCTGAATGGCTCAGGTTCTGCACTATCACTGAGCCTTTCAGAATTGTCCTCGCCCTGCAGTTCTCCACTCCACAGTGTGAGCAGCTGGAACCAAGGTCAGAGCCTAACAGTGTTTCTCCACCCTTGGTCCCATGGCTACGCCTGCCCGTCCCTCCGAGGCTTCACCTCCCTCTACTTGCTGCGGAGGGTTAGCAAAGTGGCGGTCAGAACAGCCTTACTTTATTGAAGAATGGAGTGGGGGTGAGTTCCCTTCACCTTCTTCCCTACTTCCCACCATTGCAGCTGACAAAGCAGCTGCCTGACTACTACTAGCACAGCTGGGGGCGGCAGGGAGGAGGGGCTGGGGCTCCAGAGCACTTTCCCTAAGGCTCTCTGCCGGGAATGCTGGGCAGGGAGAATTCCCTCTCCCCACCTCCCCACTCCTGCCACCTGGACATCTCAGGGAGTGGAGATTAACCCCTGCCCCAAGCTCTAGAATCTCTGTATCTTGTGCCTTGCCTCTCAGCCCTGGCACAGTGGCGGGTCCCATGGAGTATGGAAAAGGCCTCTGCGTCCCTCAGGAGAGGTATATGGAGGATCATCAGCCAGTCCTCACACCCTCTTCCCACTGAGGACTCCAGCAGCATGGCTGAGACCTGGGGATGGCAGGCCTGTGCTCCTTAAGTTACGATGCTCTAGTCCCTGGGACCCATTGAACATGGATCAGTAAGGGGCTCTCCTGGCCTCCATCTTTAGGGTCTCCACAGAGGAACACTGAAGTCTTCCAGAAACCTAGAGGAACTGGGCTAGATACTCAGAGATTAGCCCGGACTGTGCCCCCCATCCCCAGATGGGCAGTACCCCTCATTCTCAGGTTGGGTGCTATGAGAATTGTAACCCTTCACTTGCAGTTCCTTTCTGCCTACCTTCCCTAGGGGTCTTCACATCCCCTTGCTAAGGGATCCCAGGAAGGCAGATGGCTGCCCACAGGCCCTTTCCTGGATTATGAGCCAGGTGGAGCCTGCTTCTCTGGCCTGTTGGGTTCTTCCTCCACAGCAGCTGGCATCCCCTCCCACCCCTGCCTGCCCACTGTTCTCAATAAAGTGTGAGTGGTGACAGGCCTCTGAAGGAATGCTTGGTAGAGCAGGACTTGCCAGAAAGCCATAGCACGCAGCAGAAAGGCATATGGGGTAGACCAGGTAATGGTAGGAGGTGGGAGCTCTAGCTCCCCAGTTGGGGCTCATCCCTGGTCTTGCCTCCACTCTGCTGTGCTGATGTTCTAAAGCCCCAGAGGACTATGGCTCCTAAGATCTTAAGCAGAAGGCTGTGTTGGGGCCCAGGACAGCAGTCTGAAGGACCTTGGACAAGTCTTCCGTCCTCTCTGGGCCTCAGTTTCCTCCCCTCAATACAAGGACTTCTGGCCAGTAGAGATCAAAGGCTCCCCCCACTCGTGTTCTTACTCTAGGACACAGTTGCAACCCTGATGAGAGGCTTTATTGCTGAAAAGTCAGTGAGGGTTTATTGAGTCCTCAAACACCAGTTCTTAAACCACTCCAGCAACTGCTGTGAAGGACACTGAGGAGACGCTGGGTGGGGAGGCTGGAGTCAGGTGGGATGTGACAGGCCATGGGGCTCTCGGGCCACCTGCCTTTTGCCCCTGTTCCAGATTCTAGCCAAGAAGCCCTGGGACATGGGTCTTGCATCTTCCCATTGCCTGAGACATCCTTGGGGGCCCCAGGGAAAGGAAACAGTAGCGTGGCTTCCCTTAGCCTAGACCAGGCCCACTCCTTCCTCTACCTGGCTCCACCTGTCCGCAAGTGCTGTCTCCAAGTCCCACACAGCAGAATTCCTGGGTTTCCTTTCCCAGCCTAGAGTTGCTTTATGGGTGGAAGGTGGGACCGACTCTTCTACCAGAAGGTCCAGGGTGGTTGCAGCAGCTCAAAGGTGGGGATGCTGGTGACATTAACTGGGATGGAAATGATGGCCCATGGCAGCCCGTGCTGTTCCAGGGAGCGGCGGATCATGTAGCTGGTAGGGCATGAAGAGAGGTGGTGACAGTCACTTTCTCAGCATCCCATCATGCCCTGCTGTCACTCTGGGAGTTCCAGAGCCCAAGGACTTTTGGTCCTCCAACTGCCCCCCCCCCCAAGACGAGGCTTGTGGGAAGGGACTAGTGATTGCCCTTGACCTCCCCAAGTTGTGGCACCCAGCCTAGTGCAGACACAGCCAGAGACAAGGAGCCCTCACCCATCTCGGCCGAGCAGGAAGAGGGCGGGTATGTCAGCAGTGCGCTGGGTACTGTCCTGGATCATCTCCACGTAGAAGCTGTCATTGTCAACTGCGTTGTCAGAGATGATCACTGCCCGCCCACCGTGCTCCTGCACCACCCGGGTCTTGGAGAGGAAGGAGCAGCCCCTGGAAGAGGTGATGAAATCAAATGAAAGGCAGGGTTTAGCCACCCTTCCCCCAAGCTGTTGCCCTAGAAGGATGAATGGAGGACCATGGGTAATTTTCAATAAAGGCTCATAAATAAATGGCCAAAAGGCACAGATAATCGTAAAGACTCTGAAAATGATGATTATTTAAAAACTTTCAAAGGACCACCAGTGCCATCAATCTTAGAATCTACCATATTCATGCCCTCCCCTGCCGGTGCCTGTCCGCTTCTCACCCTCTTTCCACCAGAGCAATCTGGTCCTGGATGAAGAAACCGTTGCTGAGTTCTCCACAGGCCTCCGCAGGTTCCGCGGGGACGAGGTGGATCTGCTCATACCTTGTGTGCTGGAAGACATGGAGACGGGCTGAGTGTGACGAGACGCACCTGCCTTGAGACCAGCCTGGCATCCCACTCTGTCCCTCCTCACAAGATGTGAAGGGAAGGTGTGGAGTTGTGTCTGTGTGCTGGGCACTTCATTCTCACAAAGGCTTCTCTAGTTGTCCTACCCTTTTCCACGAGGTAGGCAGGAGGGTTGATACGCACCCAGAGAGAGGAACTACCTTGTATAAGTCACCTCATTCAGAGGCCGGATTATTGGGGCCCTTGGTGTTTCACCGTTTTGTGTTCCCAAAGACAGCTGGTCCCAACACGGTGCCCAGGTCTGTATGATGCCCAGGGAAGTAGCTGGAAACCCTTCCTTCCTGCCCTGCAGCCCTGGAGGGCAGGGCTGGATTCTGCTCCCTTCCCTGTCCCAGCATTCAGGCATTGGTTGAAGGGATGAGAAGGGGCATCTCAGCTTAGTGGGGAGAAGATGGCGACAGGAATGGAGGCGAGGGCCCTCCCTGAACTTACAAAGATACCACCAAAGTCCTTGGCAGGTGTAGCTGTGAAAATGTATCGAATGTCTCCAGGACTCAGCACTTGGAAGTACAAATAATCATGGATTCGTAAGCCTGAAAAATAAAGAATAGAGGTGGGAAGCCTCCATGGACCCTATAGTCTTCACCTAAGCAGCCTATATATAGTTTGGGCCTAGGGGCCCAGTTTCAGCCAAGTGGGTCCTCCAGGTGGATGGCCTCTGCCCTGGGGAGGATACAGTCAATGCACTGTTAGTAATCCTGGAGATTTATAGCTGCCCCTGCTTACAAAGGTGAGCCAGGAAAACTGAGCTCTAGTCATATCTGAGTGTTAATCCATTTTAGCTCTGGTTAACACCAGAGCTAAATAAACCTCTCTGAGGATTAATTTATCTTTGCTCTCAAGTGCACCCGGAAGTTTCAAGGTGGAGGATGTGGTAGTCTAGGTGCAAAACAATTCTCACTAAAACTTAAAAGCTGACTAGCCCTGGCCGGTATGGCTTTGTTGGTTGAAGTGTCGTCCTATAACCAAAAGTTTGCCAGTTCCATTCCCAGTCAGGGCACATGCCCAGGTCGTGGGCTCAATCTCTGGTTGGGGTGCCTGCAGGAGATAACCAATCAGTGTTTCTCACATCCATGTTTCTCTCCCTTCCCCTCTCTCTCAAATGAGAATAAAATTAATCTTTAGTAATAAAAAAAATTGACTTTCTGGTCCCACTGCCATCCTTCTAGTCCACCACTACCATTTCTTGTCCCGACTGGTCTATCTTCCTCCATTCTTGCTCCCTAAGGTCCATTCACCAAACAACAGCCAAGGACTTTCTTTTTTAAAAAAAAATCTTTATTTTCAGAGAGAGGGGAAGGGAGGGAGAAAGATGGAAACATCAGTGTGTGGTTGCCTCTCACACGCCTCCCACTGGGGACCTAGCCCAAAACCCAGGTGTGTGCCCTGACTGGCAATTGAACCCATGACCCTTTGGTTTGCAGGCCAGCACTCAATTCACTGAACCATGACCTTCTGAAAGCAATTTAGCAAATATGACCATGTCACCCCACCCATGGCTTCCGTGCCCATCTACAGCTTCACTTTGCACTTAAAATCTAAACTCTTACCTATGGCCTGCAAGGTCCTGCTCCATCGGGCCTTCGGCTACTCCAACCTTATCTCCTTACTCTGTTCAGACTACACTGGACTCTTCAGTTTCTTCACTTCTCTGAGTTTTCTTGCAAGCTGTTCTCTCTCTCTGGGAGACTCCCTACCCTCACTTCGCCCCAACTCAACCTATTTATCTGGCTCACTCCTACTCATCTGTAAGGTCACAGCTTAAATGTCACTTTCTCAGAGAAGCCTGCCTTATGACCACCCTCCCTTTATGTCCATTCAAATGTACTTTTTCTCCGTTGACACTTTCAACCTAACTTGTAATTATAGAATACTCATAGTTTTTTTGTTGTTATTTGATGTCTGTCTCCTCCACTGGGACAAGGATCATAAATTTGTAGCTTAATCTAATGCTGTATCCACATTACCTAACAGTGAATAGGATATAGTGGGTGTACAATAAGGGCTGTTGAATGAATGAATGAATATTTCCAGTTCCACTGCATGGAGGAAAAGAATTGCCAGGACCAGATTTTTTCTGGGGTATGGGAACTTCTCTTCAGCGCCAAAGTGTAATGTTTCACCTAGACTTGAGTGTCTGGTTTCCTTAGCCCAAAGAGACCGTGGAATGTGGAAGGGTGAGAGCTGCTGTCACAGGTCCATTAGTCAGTCAATAAACCACCAAGCCGCTACTGTGTACCAGGGTTGGGACTGATTATGGTTTTAGTTGTCCTTGCCTACTGCCCAAATCATAACCACCAGGTAGAGCGCCTCTGCCTTGGCACGGGGCTATGCATCCTTTACCCTGGGAATGAGGACTTGCCATCAGATACAGATACACTCCCAGGAGCCTTCCTGGATTAGCACTAAACTCACCCCCCACCTCTCCACCCCCCACATCTTTGCCTGGCTTCAGCGTCTGCTGATCTGTGGAAATTAAGCGTAGTATATGTATGTGTACGGCCATATACATTTCTGTGCTCTTGTAGATGCAAACAGGTTGTCTGTGTACATCTGTGCTTGCGTGTGAGTACACATGTAGAAGTGTGTTCCTGTATATGTATGTTAGCGCTCACATATATTTACGGGAACACATACATATACGGGAACATACATGGGAACCAGCATGTGAGATCTCTTCTTGTTCCTTTTCCTTCTCTTGGTCGTTCCCTCAGCCACAGGGGTCAGCATTAGTCGGGGTAGGGGAGGGTCTTGCTTTGACGTGGGAAGATGAGGTTCAGAGCCCAGCCTCAGGCCGCACCCAGCTCAAGTTCCTGAGGATCAGCACCCACCCATTCCAATCACCCGAACTCGCCGGGTCCCCAAGGTGACCTGTGGCCCCCAGCCCAAGCCGCGCACAAGCTGGACGGCCCGCCCCCGCAGCACAGCCCCGCCCGTTGCCGCTCACCATGGGCCGCGACGCACGCGGGGAGCCAGAGCACGAGACAACACCAGCCCACAGCGCCGAGGACCATCTCCAGGGCCCGGCCGGGCGCCGCGCTTCCTACAGCCACCCCGCCGCCGCTCGTCGCTCGCGGGACTTCAGCCTGACAGCTGCTCCTGCCTCCCGCCCCCAGACCCGCTCCCTCTGCTGGTTAGTGGATGGGAACGAGGCCCACGGCTGATTGGCTATGACGTCTGTTCTTGTAGCCATACTTTTCGCCTCTGCGCCGTAGTCCACTCCCTATTGATCAATAGAAGTGGGGCCAAGGGCTGATTGGTCTAAACTCTTAACAGCAAAAGCCGCCCCCTCCTCCAACCCCGCCCCTACTTTTCTCAGTTTGGATTGGACTCGTAGGACCTTGCGGCTAAAGTGTGGGCTGGCAGGCATGACAGAAAGCAGGAGGTGGGCTCTTGGGAGCACTCACTTCAATCGATGAAAGTCCTGGTTTTCAACTCTTGCGGTCTCGGCGAGTTGTTCTCCTCGGGGCTGCCTCGCACGACAATGAATTTGCTTTCTCCCAGCTATGCTTTTCTCCTCCCCGACCCCTTCTTGGAAAAACATTTGTCTAGCGCACAGGTGATTTCCGGTGATCCCGTGCTGCTCTTTTTCCTCTGCCCAGTCCCATCAGTGCTTTCGCGGTCCCAGTGGTAGGAGCTGGAGACGTGGTTAGATGCACCCCACCCTCGAGAAGCTCTGGCCAGTACAGAGCCAGAAAGCGGGCATTGGGGTCAGGTGCCCACGCCAGCTTCTCTACCACTTACTGTGCAACTGAGACTTTGGCCACCTTTCCTAAGCTCTCAGCCTGTTTCCTCATCTGTAAAATGGACATGATAGTACCAACAGGATAGGGTTGTGAGCATTAAATGAAATCACTCATGTTAAGAGCATACTTAGGATAAGCTTGCCCCACAGTCACTGTTCAATAAATATTTATTTCATTCCTTGGTCGGCGTCCGGGGGGGTGGAGGGGATGTGTCGCAGGCCGAGCAAGGATCCTTCATACTCGGTGAGAAAAAGGCCCGACCAAAACTTGGCGAACGTTCGATAACCAACACTTCTCGCTAGGGTGCCCTCTGAGGCTCCGCCTCTGGCCCTTCTAGCAACACCGACTCGCTGGTAGCGAACCATAGAGTGGCGGAAGTGGGCCCCCTCTCTTCCTCTCCCCGCCCAACGCCGTTCGAACCTTCTGGGGACTTCTCTGGCGCAGGGTATTGTGGGGTTGCTGGGCGGCCCGGACGCCGAGCGAAGAAGAGGAGTGGCGGGCCACGGAGTAAGCTTCCAAGATGATGGTGAGTGGCGTCTCGTGCATCCTTCACCATCCGCTATCATCCGCTGTTCTCTGGCTTGTGGCTGGCGCCGACTGCCCGTGACCTGTCTGATAGGACCCTTCTCTGCTTACTGATTCTGCCCTCGCTCCGATTCCTTGTCCATGGGCGGCTACGGCCCACCATGGCCCCTCTCGGCCCAGGCATGGAGCAGGGGCCCTTGGCAAGGGCTATGTTGGAGTTTTGGGGAGGCTCTGGGCGGGCCGGCTGGGGACTACAAGTCCCAGGGTGCTTCTGGCAGCAGACCCGCGTCAGGGACCCAGTTTTTTAGTCCCCCACAATCGTCACCTGTGTTAAAACTAGTGCCGATTTAGCCTGTGTAAGCAATTGGTGGCCAGACTTGGAAGTCCTGGCTGCCGTGGAAGATGCGGATGTAAAGAAGTGTGTTTTAGAATGGCTAGAGCGCAAGGTCTCGCCTGCGGTCTCTTGGTGTACCCCACTCGCCTGTTGCTGCATGAAGGAAAACAGACCTCTGTGCTCATACTTTAATTCATTCATTCACCTGTTCATTCGTTAAGTAAACGCATGCTTAGTGCCTACTGAGTGTACCACGTCCGGCTGGTTGGGTTGCACTCTTCAGCCAGGAGAATGGGCAGAGCAGATGCATCAGAGGTGTGAAGGACCCGGGCTCTAACCCCGACCCGGTCTGCCCCTCCGGATTTGACATTAGACCAGACTTTTCTAGTTGACCACCTACCTCTGGGGCTCATTTTCTTAGGGGCGTTGGTGAATCCTGGAGGCTTCCAGTAGCCCTCCCGCCTTCCACACCAGGCATCTCTTTCCTCCATCTCATAGCTGCAGGTGCCTTACATGGGTCTTAAGCCTCGCCGGTGAATTGCTGTTGAACAGGGCCGGCTTTTAGGCGGCCCTTGAAAAGGCCCTTTTTTGTTTGTTTGTGGGTTTTCTTCTTCAATTATATTTTTCAATTACAGTGTACATTCAGTATTTTGTATTAGTGTACAGCATAGGGGTTAGACAACTGTACACTTCGCAAAGTTTCTCCTGGTATTTCTGTTACCCACCTGGCACTAAGGGAGTGTTTGAGGCCAAACTCGGACTGAGATGCTGCTTCTGTGCACTTGCAGTTCACTCATTCATTTTGGCCTATCAGTCTGAATCAGTTCTCTGCTGTTTTTTTTTTCCCTGCTTCCTGCAGCTTCTCCCTGTCCTGGTAGATGTCAAACTGACACCTGTGAGGTGTTCATTCTGCTACCAAATGTCCCATGAATCCAGTTGGACCCAAGATAGAAGGAACCTGGCATTAATCTGTACCCCCTCCCCGCTTGTACCTCCAGTACTGCCGTTTCAGTCTGTCTGTAGCATTGCCTGTTCTGAAGTCATCTTTATCTTCAGTGCAGAGGCGGCGTGTAGTAGGACAGTTGAGAGAATGCTGAATGCTGCCTAGGTTTGTAACTCAGCTCTGCCGCTTACAAGGTGTGTGACTTTGAGCGTGTTGTTATTTTTTTATTATTAATTTTGTTTTTAGTCCTCACCCAAGGACTTTTTTTTTTTTTCATTGCCTTTAGAGAGGGAGGAACAGGGAACAAGAGAGAATCATCAACTGCTTGTCTCTTGTAGGCGCCCCAGCTGCGGATCGAACCCACAACCCAGGCATGTGCCCTGACTGGGAATAGAACCCACAACCTTTTGGTGAATGGGACAGTGCTCCAACCAGCTGAGCCACACTGGCCATGGCAACTTTGAGCATGTTACTAAGTTTTTGGCCCTCGATCTGTTAGAGGGGGTTAAATCAACTAATACGTATAAAGTATCCAGCGAGTAATAAGCACTCAGCAGGTGTTAGCTGTTCTGCTGGGTTGTTGCCTGCTTCCTTTCCTCCCTGTAATCCATCCTCCTGCCAAGGCAACCGTGAAATTTTTGGTTGGCATTCACAGAACTAGGAATCAAACCAAGGTTCAGTTGGGTGATAAAACCCTTCACCAGGGCTGTAGATCGGCACACTTGGTTTTTTTCCTGAACTGGCCTTGCTCTGTTTCTTTGCTGTGTTGGCTGTTTATGTGAATGTGAAACTTCTATCACCAAGGATCCTCATTGCTGTTATCGAATTAGTCCTGGATATTCTAGAAGCCTTCTGTGATTGGAAGAGAGGTAAAAGGGCGCCGGAAACCTCAGCCCTATGACTTTGGTACAGCTTGTACAGAGTGTATGTCCTCCTTGCCTTTAGTATTGAGCACTGTAAGCCTTGGAATACAACTATCTGTTGTGGTTTTGTAGAACATCTTGCTTTTAAGGAGGATGAACAGGAAGATCATTAAGCTGAAATTCCCAAGCCTTCTTTGGGTTCTGCAGTTGTTTTTCTACTTGAATAAAATGAATGAGATTACAAAGTAACTTGGAGGGAGAAGTTGGGCCTTCCAAAGCAGTGCCTGACCCTGGGGAACTGATAGAAGAGGACCCATCCTGCTTGACCCAGCTTGGCTCACTCTAGCTGTGCCTGCTACCTTTCCCTCGCAGGATCTAGGCCAGCCTGCCATTTCTCTAGGGCCTACAAAGTGTAGGGAACTGGGGAACAGTATGGTCAGCTGCTTCCCACCCCTTCCTGTTTATCCTTAAGAATTCTCAGTAAATCTGGTGTCGTCATACTGCCAGTGCTTTTCCAAAAATAAGTCAAGAAGCCAGTGCTATCTTACTTCATTGCTAATATCAAGCACTTTCTGGTATGTATATTTAACAGTTGAGTTTTCAGCACCAAAAGCTGCTGAATATTGCTTCGTGTGTGGCCAAATCTAGGCACTCTACAAATTGAGATTATTACTGTTTCCTTACTTTTGGGAAGCTCATACTTTAGGAAAGGATGGTAGGGGCCCAGTGATGCTGCGGACCGGCTTTGGTCACTGGGGAAAGGAGGACCGAGCTGCTAGTGAGGAAACTTGCAAGTTTCTCTAGGGAGAAAGTTTCTCTAGGGAGTCCCAGCAGTGGGCCACATTTGCTTGAGTTTGCTATCTTACAGATGGGAAACGCAGCAGATGGTAAAGTTGCCGCTGTGGCATTAATTAAACTTCAGAGATCACATAAACCTGTGTGTCATCAACGGAGCGACTGCAGTGATCATGTTGTCGTGAGGAACACAAGGCGCATTGCGTTTTCTGGAAACAAATAGGAACAGAAAGTGCACTTGTCACATACTGGTTACCTAGGTGGATTTAAAGAAGTAACTGCTGCTCACGTCACCAGCAGGATCCAGCGGGAATTGTAAAAGTAGTTATTTACGGCATGCTAACAAAAGCCTTCACAGAAGAACTGTGATGCAGAGGTCACATCTTTTCCAAGATGAGGATATACCAAAAGATTTTCTCAAGAATTTAGTGGAAGAGCTTCCACAACCACAGAAAGCACCCAAACACCTAGATGAGTACACACAGGAAGAAATAAAGGCTTTCCTGAGAGTGTGGTCTCCACTGAAGATTACCAGCTGCAGAAAAATGAAAACTGCAGAAAACCACAATGAGGTGAATTGAAACCTCTTCCCGATAAGTTTCTCCTAACGTACAGGGCCAAGTGAAACACTGCTGCATTGGCCAAGAAGCGTGTTATGGGTGCTGAAAGTTTGTGAAGAAAAGTCAGGAAGGGATCTTCCCTCAACAGGAAATTTCAATAAAATACATTATTTTATAGAATTGCTTGATCTTGTAATTGAATTTGAATGTTATCAATGGTGATAAGAATAAAGTGCTTACTTGGCCAACTTGGACGGACGGAGGGAGGGAGGGAGAGAGAAGGACGGATGGATGGATGGCAGTGTAAAGGCTGTGTGCCAGGGGAAGTGTAGAGTCACAGGCTTCCCCGTTCGCGATGCCCCTGGTGGCTGCAGTCGGGGAGACCTGGAAGAACGGGCTGTGAGGAACTGCTGGCCTGGTGGTAAGAAAGTAGCGTTGGTAGAAGTGGCGGGTGGCTTCTGTAGATGGGGGCACAGTTTGGAGGTGGAGGTGAGAAAAGGTCCACAAAAGTGTTGGCTAAGCCTGTTGGAGGGAGAGAAGAACCTGTTCAAGGCAAGAGGAAGGGATTCGAGACTCAAGTTGGTTTTTGATTTAAAACTCAGGTCTTCACCTGGGGCAGAGGTAGACTGGAGAAGACTTGAGGCAGCCATGAGGAACGATTTAGTTGGGACAGGGAGAAGGCGGGGCCTTTCAGGTGACCTGTCTCTCCTTCTGGAAGTTGCCAGTGTCCCAACAGAATGCGGAGACTATAAAGAAGCCATTTCTTAATGCAAGACTTGGAACACTACCATGAAAAGGGAAGGAATTTCCCCCTCTCCAGTCCATGCCTGGTACCAGATTTAGGGGGTTATCTAATAGGCATCCTTTAAAAAAAAAAGAAAAAGGAAAAGTAATGTGTGATAGGCTCATTAGGAAAAAGTTGAAACAACACAGCAAAGACACAACTCAGTGTTAGGCCCTCCTTACTGACACTCTCACTCACTAGAGTTTGTTGGGAGTCTTTTTTGTGCATTTACACATTATGTCTTGCCTCTTCTTAGTTTCTAGTGATTTTTTTAAATTTAAATTTTTGTTTATTCTTTCCTCACTTGAGGACATAGAGAAAGGGAGAGAGAGAAACACTGATGCGAGAGGGAAGCATTTATTGGCTGTCTCCCATATGCACCTGGTCCAGGGATCGAGTCTTCCTGCACTGGGATCGAACCTGAAACCTAGGCATGTGCCCTGACCAGGAATCAGACTCTCAGCATTTCCATTATAGGACAATGGTCCAATCAACTGAGCCTCACCAGCCAGTGCTCTAGTGATTTTTTAAAAAATGTAAGTCAGACTATGCCATTCCTCTGCTGCAAGTCTTTCCAGGGCTTCCCTTTGTAGGAGTAAAATACAAACTCCTTAACACAGCCTACAAGTGAGCGTGTGGTCTGTGTTCTGCATGCCTCAGCCTTATTCCAACGTTCTGCTTAGTCACTATCCTCCAGCTTCAATGGCGAAAGGAATTGTCCAGTTAGTATGATGGTGTCATCCTCATGGGTTCTAGACTTTGTGGTGTGTGAATTTTTGACTCCTTGTTAGAGTGGGACAGCCCTGTGCTTTCCTGTGCCTTTCCTGCTTAGACACCCGAATTACCCCTAAGGGTGGACATGGGTGGTAGCTATAAATTTTAAATCATAGCCTAATAGCACACATATAACGAAAGTTTTGAAACAATATTTACCTTTAATATATTGTTTCATACAAACACACAATTAGTTAACAGTCGCTGGGAAGACTGGGTCCGGTTCATGAGCTCATTCCTGAAGGCACAAGCTTCGATGCAGTACGAAGAACTCTGGCTTGCTCTGCTGAGGAATTACTGTCTGTGCTAATGGTCCCTGGGGCAGAGGTATTAAAGCAGGCCCTTTAAGCAAGTATCCTTGTCTTCTAAAGTTTCTAAAGAGAGTCTGCAAATTAAACTTCTGTAGGGATAATGACTTGTTTTGGAGGCCATTGCAAAGTAGGAAGAGAAAAACTCCTCCAGGGTATCTGATTGGAGGTGAGCCACAGGAATCTTTATGGAGCCAGTGTGAGAAATGGAAATGTGCTGTGTGAATTAGACATGTTGTCATTTTGTGAGGCAGAACAAAGGTGCTTGCTGGTTGTGGTTGTGGTCGCTGCCTGACTACTTCCTTACACTCCTGCTGAACATCACTGGCAAAGCTGACTGCCTAGGAATCTCCAGGACAGCCCCTGAAGCTGTTGGCACCTCGGGTTTTGCATCAGTGCCCCATCTACTGCTCTAGGATTAAGCTGTAATGCAGATAAGTGGATGTTTTGCTGGAGGGTGAACACTGAGCATGGCCTGCTGCTTCCTCCTGTTCCTTGACCTAATTCTTCATCACAGAATGGGGTCAGAAGTTAAAAAGGCTATGCTCATTCACTTGGGCACTAGAGAACACATTACTGTTTGATTTGTTCTTTTAAACAAAATCATTGTTTCTCAAACCATTTTCTAGTACACATTTGCTGTGGTCTTGGCAATGTCTCTGGAGATAGAGGTTGTTTAAGGAATGAATCTGGTGGACAGTGGGGGAATGCAATTTAAACAGAACTCCAGATATTCCTGTTAGGGGGGAGATGAAGCATTTTTCCTCACCCTTCCTCCTTGAGTCTCATGGTAATAGATGGTTTTTCTTTTCTAGCCCACACCAGTTATCCTGTTGAAAGAAGGGACTGATAGTTCCCAAGGCATTCCCCAGCTTGTAAGTAACATCAGCGCCTGCCAGGTGATCGCGGAGGCTGTGAGAACCACCCTGGGCCCCCGTGGCATGGACAAGCTCATTGTGGATGGCCGAGGTAAGTCTCCAGGGTTCCCCAGGCCAGTGTTGCAGGACAGGAGGCTTCTCCGGAATACTGGGCCAGCAGAAGTTCGCACCAGAAAACTCACTGCTTTTCAGAGCTTTGAGAGATTTCTCACTATGAAGTGGCTCCATTGCATGCTTGGTCTTGAATGCTGAGCACTGTGGGAATACATAGGAGAAGTTGGGCTCAGGAGGCAGTTGATTTGTAGAGAGATACAGCCTAGAAACAGGACGTAGAACCATCTGGCATTGCCTGTGGTCACTGCCATTGTATCATGTTGTCAAGACAAAGAATACGTTCCCTTTTATGGTTTAGCGTATTAGTTGACATGGGAGAGACTAGGGTATTAATTATGTTAATACTTAAATGATTACTCATCATTTTAAAAATATTATCTATATCCACTTGAGGTGTACTAAATGCTGCTCAAAGAAAAGTAGGGGCTCATAATCTTTAGAAGCTTGTGGTTTTAGGTGGCCCTTTGTAAACAGACTCTATAAAAAGATCAGTTTATTCCCGCCATGATGCCCTGTGCCCCATCCCAGTAAAGGGTGCATGGACTCCCAGTTCAACTAGAAGACAGAATTTAAGAAAGGGTCTTTAAATTTTTACTTTGTGTTCATTCTTTTTAAGGAAAAGCCACAATTTCTAATGATGGGGCCACAATTCTGAAACTCCTTGACGTTGTCCACCCTGCAGCAAAGACTTTAGTGGACATCGCCAAATCCCAAGATGCCGAGGTAAGGAAACCAAGCAGACCTGTTTAAATGGAGGTGGAAACATATGCCTGCTTGCTCCTTCATGCTGCTCTCTGAAAGTTGTTGATTTTTATACCTAAAATTAAAATTTTAAAAGTAATACGTGCTTGTAGAAATATGTAGAAGCAATTAATCTTTTAAAATTTGTACCATTCCACTGCTTGTAGCTGAGATCTTAGGACCAGTTGTTGTCATTTATATGAGTTTCTAGGGAAATAAATTTAACCTTATAAGATCTGGGATCACTTATGGCAGAACTGGTTTGTGCTGGGAGTTGGTCACACGCTGCAGGGCACTTAGGAACGCATGGCTCAGGCGAGGACTGGTGTCCAGGCACCGTGACTTGTAGGGTCCGCCATGCAGTCAGAGCAGATGCTGGAGGGACAGATGCAGGTTGCTGAAAATCCTCACTATGAGTATGGTCGCACACATAATCTTGAGAGGATAGTAGAAAGAAGAATAATGCAGAAAAGTAATCAAAACAGAAAATGGGTCTCCAGTCTTTGCCACCTCATGCCTACCTGGATCAGACAGTTGTACCTGTCTTATTACAGGGACTTGCTGTGCTTGCAAAGGGAAGACCATCAAATCCCAGTGAACTTCTAGCATATTTTTTACAAAACAGGGCACTGTTTGAAGATCGAAACTGAGTTAATGGGAAGAAGAGAAAATTTTGGTTTCTACTGTAGATTTACGTGATTAAGAGGCAGCTTTCATCGGCGTGATTTTCTCCCCTTTTTGCAAGTGTCAGAGCCTTCAGGGCAACAGCTTGTTCCTCAGGTGCAGAAGAAAACGTTTTCCTTCTTTTGGTGTAGGTACCATACTTATTTAATGAGTGTATTAGAGGCAGTTTTTTTTTCTCAGATTGTCTTTTTAACTTTGTTTTGAAATTTTCTTAAAGATTTTATTTTTGTTTTTTTAAATATTTATTTTTTAGAGAGGGGAAAGGGAGGAGAGAAAGATCACTGTGTGCTTGCATGACCCAGGCATGTGCCCTGACTGGGAATTGAACCAGCTACCCTTTGGTTTGCAGGCTGGCATTCAGTCCACTGAGCCACACCAGCCTTACTTATTTTTAGAGAGGTGGGGAGGGAGGGACAGAGAGAGGGAGAGAAACATGTATGTGCAAGAAAAACACACCCCCACTGGGTGACCTAGTCCACAACCCAGGCATGTGCCCTGGCCGGAATTGAGCCAATGACCTTTTGGTTTACAGGATGATGCCAAACCCACTGAGCCACACCAGTCAAGGCTTTCTTTAACTTTGTTTTTAAAATGACCTTCAAAATAAACTGTTAAACATAAAAAAAATAAAAGGTCTGGAAACCCTAAGTTTTCTGGTTTCCCTTTTTTTAATGATAGTAAAATAAACATAACAAAATTCACCATTTTAACAGAAACCATTTCTAATATAGGAGTCTTGATAATAAGTGTTAAGAGAGACATGTTTATGTTTTAGAGTATTGCAGATAAGTCCTGAAGTTATGTGAAAAGGCTTGTTACGACCCAGTAGCCTATAAAACAGTGTGACTTTTCTAAAATTAAAATGAGAAGAGTGTGGATTTGACCTGGTAATGTTTTCAACAAGTGAATAATAGCTTCTGGCCAGGAGTTTGGCTGCTGAAACCCTTGTCACAGTAACCCTTTTTCTCCATCGAGAATTCTCTACATTACACAGTGGATTATGAGGTCTGTCCAGAAAACGTCCAGTCATTGTTAATATGACAAGAATGGTTTGCATGATACCGATGTAATCTGGCCCCCAAGGAGAGTGGACTGGAATGCACGTGTGTGAACAGTGATGACTTCACTGTACTAGTCAGTGGGGGCCGTATATGCCTTGAGTGAGCATGTGCACTGTGTGGCCGTCGCATTCAAAATGAGTGAGTAGAGCAACAAATCTGTATCAAATTTTGTGTTAAGCTTGAACATTCCTCTGTGGAAACTATTTGGATGATTCAGAAGGCTTTCAGGGATGATGCAGTGAGTGCAGCACAAACAAGAGTGTGTCACCAATGCTTCAAAAATGATTGAGAATCTGTTGAAAGTGGCCCGTGTTCTGGAAGGCCTGGAACAAGCAGAACTCCTGAGAATGTTGAATGCATACAGGCTGCAGTCAACAAAGATCGATGCCAGACAATGAGAGAACTAGAAGCTGGCCTAGGGATTCCCAGAACTACTGTATCTGAGATTTTGACACAGGATCTTGGCATGAAACGTTTTGTGGAAAAATTCGTTCCACAGCTCTGCTACCAGAGCAGAAGGAACACCATGCTGCAGTTGCTAATGACTTGATTCAAACCACAAACAATAAACCAGATTTTCTCAAGAAGGTCATAACCGGAGATGAGCTGTGTGTCTACGGCTGTGATCTGAAAACAAAGGCCCAGTTGTCCCAGTGGAAGTCAGTCACCTTGTGCTCCACGCCCGAAGAAGGCACCACAAAGTTGCAGCGGCCTCTAGACCATGTTAACTGTGGTTTTTGATTGGGAAGGTATTGTCCATCACGAGTACGCCCCTCCAGGCCAAACAATAAAGAGTGTCACTGCAGTGTTCTTCATTGGTTGAGAGACGCGGTATAATGAAAACGTCCACAGCTATGGGCAGCTTGTGATCGGCAGCTTCATCATGACAGTGCGCCCACTCGTGCATCACGTCTCATGCAGAGTTTTTGGTGAAACATCAAATCACCCAGGTGACTCAGCCCACCTACAGCCCAGATTTAGCATCCTGCTACTTCTGGCTTTTTCCAAAACTACGAGTATCACTTTTGAAAGGGAGAGATTTCAGACCATCAGTGAGATTCAGGAAAGTATGATAGGGCAGCTGATGGTGATTCCAACAAGAATTTTTCACTGTTTTGAACAATAGAAGAGATGCTGGGCAAACTGTGAGTTCCCAAGGTGCCTACTTTGAAGGGGACTGAGGCCTCATTGTCCTATATACAGTTTTTCTTGTATCTACTTCAATAAATGTCTCTCTCTCTTTCATATTACATGGCTGGAGACTTTTGGACAGACCTCGTAAGTAAATTGCAACTAGATTTTTTCAAATCCAATGTTAGTTTTCTTATGAGCTCTTATTCTTCTTCTCCCTCATTAAAAACAGGGTTTAGATGTCATTGTAGAAAATTAACATGTAAGGAAGATTAGCAGACTAGTAATCTGCTTATTCTGAACAGTGTTTAACATATAAAGAACTTTGGTCCTAGGAGATTAGTTTTAGAGGAACTTGGCTAGAAAATATTTTTTTTTTGCTCTGGCTGGTGTGGCTGAGTGGATTGAGCGCTGGCCTGCGAACCTAAAGGTCACCAGTTTGATTCCCTGTCAGGGCACATGCCTGGGTTTTGGGCCAGGTCCCTAGTTGGGGGCATCACATTGATGTTTCTCTCCCTATCTTTCTCCTTTCCTTCTCCTCTCTCTCAAAGTAAATAAATAAAGTCGTTAAGAAAAGATGAATTTTTTTGTAAACTCATATAGTAGTTTGTACTCCTTAAAGAATATTTTTATTGCCCTGGCTGGTGTGGCTCAGTGGTTTGAGTGCTGGCCTGTGAACCAAAAAGTTGCCATTTCAATCCCTAGTCAGGGCACATGCCTGGGTTGCTGGCCAGGTACCCCGCTTGGGGCATATGAGAGGCAATCGATCAATGTATATCTTGCACATCAATGTTTCTCTCCCTCTCTTATTTTCTCCCTTCCCTTCTCTCTAAAAATAAATAAATAAAATCCCTCAAAAGAAAAGGAAAAGATATTATGCCCTTTGCTGCCGTGGTTATTTGCGACATGTAAGTATTATATTATAAGGATGACTGCAACTGTCTTATTCATTATAGTGCCTTGTATGTACTAAGTACGTTCTCAGATAATTTGCACATGTGATTTCACATCCCAAGGAAATTTAACTGTCCAAGTCAATCCTCTTTGGGGAATGGGCCTGGCTGGGGAATTAATTTTGCAGTTCAGGACCATTCGATGGGATGGACACCTAACTACCATCACCCTCCTTCTGCTTGTTGTGGCACCTGTGCTTCCATGTTAAAGCTTCACACACATTTCAGTAGTGCCCAGTTTAAATGGGTAGATTGCCTGAAAATGGGATTTGGGGGATTTATCCCTAAACGTGAGAAAACATGAAGGTCCTGTCTTCCTCTTCCAGGTCGGTGATGGCACCACCTCAGTGACCCTGCTGGCTGCAGAGTTTTTGAAGCAAGTGAAACCCTACGTGGAGGAAGGTTTGCACCCACAAATCATCATCCGAGCTTTCCGCACTGCCACCCAGTTGGTATGTGAGAACTGGCTAACTTGGCCTTGTGCCTAGGCACCTTTATATTTCTCTTAGGGTAATACTTTGGGGTGTAGAGAGACTGGGAAGAGTTCCTTGGACATTTTCTGAATTCTGTTCCCTGGGAGCCTCAGTTGTATAGTTCAGTAGCTATTTGGTGGTCTATCATGTAGATAAATCATGGGCTCTTGGTAAGTGAGAGCTATTTTTGTTTTTATCAAGTACTTCACAATACATCTTAAGACATGGCTTTTATTGACCTCTGACCTTCATTCTGTGACCTGGCGCGAGTCAGTCCCTCTAGGCCTTCCTTCCTTCCTTTACTATCTGTTTCAGTGTGGTGACATTCAAATGAGGTATGTAAGAAGTAAGATATGTGTATCATGTTATATAACATCTAATTAATACATAAAGTGTTAGAAGTTATTATGGATTTTTTTCATAAGTTAGAAGGCTTATCTTAACCTAGTGTCATAACTTGTTTTCACTGATTTGTTTTAGTGTGTTACCTGCATATCCAGGGCTAAATCCTGGAAGTATGCTTATGATTCTTTAGAACTATATACCTAAGTCTACATTTCAGACTATGGTAGTTTTCTAAACTATAGAGATCTACATTTTTCTGGACAGTTCCAAGACTTAGACATGTTGTTTCAGCTGTAGAATACAAATGCTTAAGATACGGGAGTAAACAAATTAGGGACCAGCAAGAGGTTGGGATCCACTTCTCCAGTTGGTGGCATGATGGACTCACTCAACTTCTGTTCTTGGCAGGCAGTTAACAAGATCAAAGAGATCGCTGTGACTGTGAAGAGGGAAGATAAAGTGTAAGTCTTTGGTGGGCTTTGTCAGAAGCTGGGCTTTCTTTGGGCAAATTGGATGCAGGAGCATGTTGTAATTTCTGTATGGGCCTGGGCTCTTTGGCTCTTGCTAGACCCTTGGCTGTGCCCCAGCCCACACTGCACAGAATAGGCCGGAGGACTCTAGGTTAAAAGTGTCCTGGCTGCACTCACCACCTGTCACTGGTAACATGCCCTGAAGAGGCAGAAAAAGTTGGTGAGGGCTGAGTGTAGGGGCTAGAATGGAAACTACCTCCACAGTGTAGTAGAAGCAGGGACTCAAAGGTCTGATGCAGGTCTCACTCTTGTGTCCCAGGGAGCAGAGGAAGCTGCTGGAAAAATGTGCCATGACTGCTCTGAGCTCCAAGCTGATCTCCCAGCAGAAAGCCTTCTTCGCTAAGATGGTGGTGGATGCAGTAGTGATGCTTGATGATTTGTTGCAGCTTAAAATGATTGGCATCAAGAAGGTGCAAGGTGGAGCCCTAGAGGTAATCCTGCTACGGCCTCCCTAGGAGGCTCCTGCTTTCATTTTCACCCTTCAGACAGCGTGGTACTGGGGGAGGGCGACTTTACCGGGGTATGGGAACACGTGCAGGACTGGGAGGCAGGCTGCGCTATGTTCTGCACGGTTCCACGATTGACTGCGACTGCAGATACAGTATGTAACCTCTGTGGGCCTATATTTCCTTCTTAGAACGAAGACTGAAGTGGCTGATTTCCAGAATCCCAGTGTTGATGTGGGCGGGAGTAGGGGTAGCTCTGATAAATTATCTGTGACCCTCTCAGTGAATGATTCTGAGCAGTACTTTTTAGTGCGTTCTTCTCCAGGAGAGATAGCTACGTTCTCCCTTTTATTCAGTTAGTTTGAATAGTTGATACATAGTTCAAACTGTATTGAAGGACCTAAAGGAAAAAATATATGTCCCCTGTACTACTCCTACCCCACATTCAACCACTGTTTGTCCTTCCAGAATAATCTGTGCTTCTGTAAACACATGCAAATATTGCTTTCTTAAACACAATGTTTGCTTATCATACATAGTTTTCTGTTAACTTGCTTTTTTCCACTTAACGGTGTTTTTAGAATCTGATCCATATCAGCACGTATAGCCCCTAACTCAGTGCTGCCCTGTAGAGCTTTGTGTGACAGTGAGGCTGTCAAACACCTGCACTTTCAGTACGGTAGCCACTGGCCAGGTGTGACTACTAAACACTTGAAATGCAGTTAGTGCAACTGAAGAACTGAAATGTTAAATTTAATTTGTGCTTATTTAACTTTAAATAAGCAACATGTGGCCAGTGTCTGCTGTAGTGCACGGCATACCTGTAGCACCTGCTTTTTCAACACAGTAGTGTCTGTCTGGAAACATTCTTTGATGTTGGTGTCTCCATGCTGCTTTGGACCCTTTCCAATCTCTGGCCTGCCCGCTTGCAGTGATTTGGACAGGGCAAGGCCTGCTGGACGTGTTACAGCCTAGCCCTTTTCTTTTTGTTCTTCGACATTTCCCCTTGCCAGTTATGCTTGAACTCTGTCTTTGTCCCTCTTCTTCCTCCTAACTGTCATGGCACATGCCAGTTTGCTGAGGGCCTTTCTATGGAATAAAGCTGTGAGGAATCTGGAAGCCAGCTGAGCCATTCCTGTCTGTGGTCCCCGGTACCACACTCATTTTGCAGCCCATTCTCTACATTGTGGCTTGCTGACCTTTTGTTTACCCACTGCCTTGCTAGCAATGTTTTATCATCTTCTTGGCCTTCCTGCTTCCATAAACCCTTGAGATTAGATTGGCATTCACTAAACTAAACTAAACACCAGAACTAATAATCTCACCTTGTGAGAAAGCCAGGAGCTTTAAGTCACACTTGTGTTTTCCTCAGACATTCCCACATTCCTTAAATGCATGTAAACACTAACAAAACCTAACAGAATTCAGTGAATGAGAGCCCTGACTGGGGTGGCTCAGTTGGTTGGACGTCATCCCGCAAAGTGCAGGGTTGCTGGTTCCCATCCCGGGCAGGGCACACGCCTGGGTTACCGGTCTCTGGTCAGGGCGAGTGCAAGAGGCAACCAGTGTTTCTGTCTCACACTGATGTTTCTCTCCCTCTCTCCCCCTTTCTTCCCCTCTCTCTAAACACAAATAAATAAAATCTTAAAAAAAATAGGATTCAGTGAATGATGGTAGTAATTATTTACTTATTCTCAGGATTTAACTGAATTTTGTGATCTATATCTTCAGCTTTCACCTGTCCCCCAGGCCTCATGCTTTTGTATCTAACTGCTGCTGAACCTGTTAGCTTGTCCCCCAAAGCCACAGCGTTTTCTGTATTCCTTGATGGAGTCGTGTCGTACCATTTATTCAGTTGTGTGAACAGAAGTCTAGGGTCCTCCTTGAAAACCTTTCCATCTCCTCATAGCCTTTCAGTCTCATTTTTGGCTACCATTTTACTATTTACTTCTTTAATCTGTCTCTTACTCCCAACAGTGTCGCCCTGGCAGAGGCCGCCCTTCCTCTCGTCTTGTTGTAGGGTGAAGTTCCCCTATTTACTACCCTGCGTGTAAAGCCTTTTGGGATTTGGCACCACCTATAGGATAAGAGCCAGGTCTTCCTGGAGCCTATAAGATTCTCCTAACTGGTTCCTAATTTCTGCTTTACATTCCAGCAACTGCAAATGCCTTTTCATTCCCTGATTCCACCGCGCTGTTTCCACCTCTTAGCCATATGTCTTTCTTCCTTTTTTCTGTCTAATTTCTGCTCAGTCATCTGAATGCAGCTCAGGCCTCATCCCCTTAAAGGAAGCTGTGGATTTAAATGATGCAAGAATCTGTTCACTGATAGGCTGCAGTATTGTAGCTCAGGGTTATAGATTAGCCCTGGCAGAGGACATTCAGGAGTGGGAAGTGACTTGGTCATTTAGTAAGAAAGAGATCTGAGATATTACCTAGGTTTCCAGCTCTGAGGTTGGTCCCCGGTGCAACATGCTTTCTCTTATGGCCTACTGTTAAACCCAACCCACGGGAAGCTCTGTTGTGGGACAAGAGGTAGAAATTCTTGTTCTGAGGGACTGAGATGTGGGAAGCCACAGTGACGTATTGGGAACTGTGCAGGAAATTTCTGACACTTGGGATCTTTGGACTTGTCTCCTGGGAAGAGGAAGCGTCAGCGCTGCAGCACGCGTGCCTGTGTGGATGTAGTGCGGGCAGTGGGGGGTGGTATGTGTAGGTGTGAGCAGGACAAGACGGGGGGGGGGGGTTGGGATTGAAGGAGAAGGCACGGGACAGCCTGTGCTATATTTTGCATTTTCCCCAACTTTTACAATTACGGGAAGATTTCGTCACAACAGTGAAATAAAGACAGTTGACCATTGCAGGGTCACAGGAGTGGGTGTGCACTGGTCCAGCACACCACCCACCTGTTTGCTTTCCTTTCGTTCCAGGGCCGAACCATTGAACTTTTTCTCATTTTTCCGAATAGGACTCCCAGCTGGTAGCTGGTGTTGCGTTCAAGAAGACTTTCTCTTACGCAGGGTTCGAAATGCAGCCCAAAAAGTACCGGAACCCGAAGATTGCCCTTTTAAATGTCGAGCTTGAGCTGAAAGCGGAGAAAGATAATGCCGAAGTCAGAGTCCGCACGGTCGAGGTGGGCCCGGCGGATGACAGTGGTGTGGGAATGGGCAGCTTTCTGGGCTGGGGCCTCGGGTCTTGTAGTTGTCTTGGGTTCAAGCTTCTGTGGGCCCTGTTATCCTTCTGTCACAGTAAATATTGATATCTAAATGCTGAGGCCACTTCTTTTCTGTACTGTTTGAGAGTGACGTGGACTTGAGGAGATTTGGGTAGGGCAGACCTGCTGAAATACTATCCTCTGGCCACAGAGACGGGGCTGGCGGGGGCTCTCTAGCTACACACAGAGCCCACTATTTTGATCCCTCTGGTTTGGGCAGATGGGGCTCCTTCCCATTTAGCCTGGGTCCCCTGCCCTGGGGAGGAGTGTGCACCCATTGCTGATAGAAGCAGTGCTTACTTTGTAGGCGGCAGTGTCACCCAGCTAAAAGCAGGTACTCCTGGGGAAGTGTGTCCCCAGCACAGTGACCTTTGGGGAAAGGGGTCTTGTCATTGGGAACTGAATGGGTGAATATCTCAGAGGAGGCTAGAACCAATCCAGACTGAACCATTTCTTACATGTTGGCAATGCCAGCTCTGGAGTAGCTTCTAGTCTTGGGGCTACTTTCTGCTTTTGTGTTTGAAAGTTTTAGGTGGTTCCCAAGTTATCTGACAGGGTCCTTGTTTATTTGGAATGAGGAGAGGCTATTCTCTTTATCCCTATTAATTTTCAAGTAAATTAGCATACTTCTGTCGCGGGAGATGTGTTTTCGCCCACCGTGTGTGCTAACCTCCACTCCAGAGCATCCTCGTCCCTGTCTCTCCAGGATTATCAGGCGATTGTCGATGCCGAGTGGAACATTCTCTACGACAAGTTAGAGAAGATCCATCATTCTGGAGCCAAAGTCGTCTTGTCCAAGCTCCCCATCGGGGATGTGGCCACCCAGTACTTTGCTGACAGGGACATGTTCTGTGCTGGCCGAGTGCCAGAGGAGGATCTGAAGAGGACGATGATGGTAACCCAACTTGCACAGGCTGCTTCTTGGCCTTCGTGGCCCTGGGCGGGGGCGGTTATTTACCTCTGGTGGGCAGGAGTGTGCGTCAGATGGGCACGTGAGTCCAGGCCTGTCGTCTTGTTGCCTTAAAGCATTGCAGTCCCAGTGTGCGTGCGCTCGGATACAAGTGTTAGTCTGACCAAAACAGGTCAGGGAATCTGATGGGTGAAGGAACCTAGCAGTAATGCTGTGGTCAGCTGAATGCACTCACGTGTTGATGCTTCCAGCCGGGTTTCCTTCCTTCTGCAGTGCCTCACCAAAGACGCCTAAGTCTAAAGCACTGATGCTGACTTCATTTGTTGGGCCCAGAGCACCCTAGTTTGGGGGAAGGGTGTTAGGTAAACCACTGGGTCCCCATTTCCTTTTAACTAGGCCTGCTTGTCCTTCACGTGCCTTAGTTCTGTTTTGTTTCAGAAAGGGTAAGGATCATCTGGAGGTCAGGGGCGGGAGTGGGTCATCCAGTGCTCAGGACTCTGGGGCGCCATGGCAGAGTCCAGCACGGGAGTTGGCTCTGACCCTAGGTGGCGGGAAGCTTGCTGGGCTGGTGTGAACCTTCACTGTTGGGGATCTTGTCCTCTTTTGCTCCACAGGCCTGCGGCGGCTCCATCCAGACCAGTGTGAATGCTCTGTCAGCAGACGTGCTGGGCCACTGCCAGGTCTTCGAAGAAGCCCAGATTGGAGGCGAGAGGTGAGCCGCAGACCTGGGCTTCATCGTGGCTGAGCTCACGAGGCTTGCCTGCGTGTGGCCTCCTGCCGTCCCGTGGGTGTGGAGTATAGCATGTGCTACCCTTTTTTTGAGGTCTTACCTCTTGGGGCTTAAAGAGCTCAGGCGTAGTGAGTGTATTTTGGGGGAGGATCACATTGGGTCTAAAGTGTGACTCCACAGTCTTCTGTGTCCCAGTGGTTCAGCTCCAGACATTGACAAGATGTCTTGAAGGGTGGAATTGGGGAACCTCAGTGGGACAGAGAAGAGCCGCTGCTGCGTGTTGGGAGGTTTGGGGAGGTCAGCACCCAGCAGGCTGGCAGCGGACAGGACTTGAACTGTATGATTTGACCCTGGACATAGGTACAATTTCTTCACCGGATGCCCCAAGGCTAAGACTTGCACCATCATCCTCCGCGGCGGTGCCGAGCAGTTTATGGAGGAGACAGAGCGGTCCCTGCACGACGCCATCATGATTGTCAGGAGGGCCATCAAGGTGCTGGGCTGGTGGCTTCCTGCCCGATAGCCCGTTCTCCCCCCCAAGCTAGTGAGACCCTGGATTAGCATAATGAGCCCTTCCCTGGGCAGCATCCAGGCCCTGATTTGCCTCATACATCATAGAGGAACAACCTCAGTCTCTCAAAATAAGTCATGCTGCCTTAAGGCCAAGACTCATTCTTGTGAGCAAACTGTGGAGCTGAGGTAGCCAGCCACCCCAGGGACTGTGCCAGTGTCCGCAGGCTGCAGGCGACCTTGAAGATGGTCAGAAGCCATAAAGTTCACTGAAGTTGGGACATGCTAGACAAGGGCCACGTGTAGACTTCCTGGGGCTTGGGGTGGGGGAGGTCATGAGGAACCACTCCCTGGGCTGGGGGTCCTGTTGGCTGAGTGGCCCAGTTTCTCTGTGGCTGGAGCTTGGCCCATGGGGAGCACTTGGGTTGAGATATGGGTCTGGTCTCTACAGAATGATTCCGTGGTGGCTGGCGGTGGAGCCATTGAGATGGAGCTCTCCAAGTACCTGCGGGATTACTCAAGGACCATTCCTGGGAAACAGCAGTTGTTGATTGGAGCATATGCCAAGGCCTTGGAAATTATCCCCCGCCAGCTGTGTGACAACGCGGGCTTTGATGCCACAAACATCCTCAACAAGCTGCGGGCTCGGCATGCCCAGGTGGGTGCTTGCTTTTTGAGGGCTCCGGGGATGTGGGTGGATGGAGCTAGATTCTGTGTGTGTGCTCAGTGCTCAGCCCAGGTGACAGTGCTGGAACTAAACTCAGTACCAACTAACTGCTGCCTGTGAGGGTGGAGGCAGAGCCACGGTGCTGGGACTGGAGGTCCCTGGTCTTCCTCAGAGGCCCTGCCCAGACATGCGCACTGGTGAAGCATTCCGGAGTTCTGCTTCCCCTGGTCCCACTGTGGCTTCACCACCTCCGAGTGTCACCTCTGGGGACTTCATTTCCTCATTTGTTATTTAGCAAATACTTGTTTAAGTGCCGGGCACTCTGACAGCAGCAGTGCCCAGCGAGTGACTGTGCGTCTGACTTGTGTTAGGACTTTGCGCAAATCTCTTTACCTCTCTGTCTCTGTTCCTGGTCTAGTGGGATTGATGGAAACAGTAGATGGTACGGTAAGATAAGGGTTGCTGTCCCTGAGAAGCATGGTTTGATACATGCAGTCCTCAGGTGGGACTGAGGTGAGGCCTGCCCGAAACAGCAGCCGGCCTGGGAGTAGGCCAGAGCTCTGTATGATCGGCGTGTCCGAGGTTCGAAGAGAGTGGTGGGCAGGGGCAGGGGTGGGAGAGGTGGAGTTCCAGGTTCCTGTTTTGATGCTGGAGGCTGATGCCATCTTCCTCAGTGAAGTACCCACAAGTTCAGGGAGTCAGGGTTCCTAGTGTTCCCTGTCTTTTGGAGGGAGAATGTACAGGGAAAAATTTGAAAGCAGTTCCGTGATGCCTCCCACCTTCTGATCTTTCAGGGGGGCATGTGGTATGGAGTAGACATCAACAATGAGGATATTGCTGACAACTTCGAGGCCTTCGTGTGGGAGCCAGCTATGGTTCGGATCAATGCCCTGACCGCAGCCTCTGAAGCTGCGTGCCTCATCGTGTCCGTGGATGAAACCATCAAGAACCCTCGCTCGACAGTGGATGCGCCGCCAGCTGCCAGCCGGGGCCGAGGTCGTGGCCGCCTCCACTGAGAGGCACCCCACCCCTCCCACAAGGGCTGGTGGGCTGGCTGGCTGGCTGTAGGGTGCCCTTACACTTCCTGTCTTGTCTTGGTTAATTGGTATTACAAGGAGGATGTAGTGATTGGCCCACTCTGTTCTAACTGGAGGTTATTTAAATAAACCTTAAGGCTTCGAATTCACTTTGCAAATCACTAGGGGACAGGAGTATTGCTCACAAATGTGTTTGACTGCAGCTCAGGATTTTAGTTTTGTTAAGTACTCGCCCAAAAGGTGGAAAGTTTACCTCCTGTCCTTTGAACTGTCTTCAGTAGCCTCGGCAGCGGTTCTGGCAGAGTGCGGGTCACGCTGCCTATAGGGAGCTCCAGCTGAGCAGCCCCCGTCCCGAAGTGTCACTGTGATATCTGAGTCCCAGAAGCAGCTGGGAGATAGGGATTTCCTTCCTTTTCTTCTGAACGTGTCTTAGCCCTGGCCCTGTCAGGCACTGCTCCCAGGGTCCCTCTGGGTTTGAGTAAATGTGTCTCATGACCTGTGTGCCCCTTCTTCCTCTGTGTTCCTTTGGTCCCGCTTTGTCGGGATCCTGAGGGTGAGGTTTCTCGGAGGAATGTCTTAGAGAGGCCATATCCTCTTTAAACTGAAGTGACTCAGAAGTCCATTGTGGGTGTGGCTGAAGGAGCGCCCACCTGGTCCCATTTTGCTCTCTTCTGACCAGTGCAGGCTTGGATGGGCCAGCACAGACCAGCTGGGCGCCAGGGCCAGGTTGTGCCGGGTGACCGCGAGAGCTAGGGGGAAGCACTCAGGTTGTACCGAGCTGCTGGAGCTTGTGCTGCTTGATACTGGGAAGGGAAATTATTTTTTTAATTTCTAAGTCCAACCATTCTTGGTTAGATAGACGTAAGTGGAATGGGGTAGCAGACAGGTTACCTTGGAATCCCCCCTCACTGGATGGTCCTTGGGTAAACTAGTTTTTCCTGAGTCTCAGTTGTCCTGAATGTGTAATGGACACAAGAACAGGTGGTTCAGAGCTGTGGGGATAAATGCTCATCTGCTTGTTTGATGCTGGAGCCACATGCAGTTTAAGCATAAACACCTGTTTGTTTTCTGATTTTTAATATTTCAAGACCTGAGTAATCAAATAGGTGGGAGAACCCCATTTGGTGAAATAGGGACGTTGAAGCCAGACCGTGTTGAGCAACTTGGTCTCTCCCAGGCTAAAGCCTGGTCGGCTTGCCTGAACCTCCCGAGGAGCTGGTTGGGGACCTGAGGGGACTCTGGGCAGTGCCTGTTGCGCCCACACTGGGGCTGCCCTCACAGATGGCCAAGTGCCAGGAATGGCCCCCGAGGCTTTCTGGCCACGTGCAGGTACGGAAAGGTGGTGGCCTTACCCCAGCCATGTCTGTGGTCTGGAGACGGGTCTCTGTCCACCCCGCTGATGCCAGTCAGGTCATCCACCTCCTTCTTGCTTCAGCGCACCTCAACTGCAGAAAGGCCTTGCAACTAGGGCCCACAACTAGGGCCACCTACCATTTAGTTCCAAGGCAGATAATCCCGATTCACCATCTTTTATTGGATACAAAGCCATAAGTTCTCCATTGCCTGTGTGATCCGTTTAAATACATACACTCAGGTACATTCAGCAAAGGGCATCTATGGGTGACATGGAGCAAAGTGCTGGGATGGTGATGCCTGGGTGGGGCAGAGGAGTGGGGCCAGTGGAGGCCCCCTGGAGGCTGGAGGTACAGGCACCACTTCAGAAACAAAACCAAAAAATTCTCTCCACCCCTCTGCCTGATGTGCTTGGGGTGGGGGAGGCTACCCTCTCACGGCTCAGGCCCCTTGCAGCCTGGCTGTGCAGGGAAGGCAGGGCCTGGGGGTCAGTTGTGGAGGTCCCACAAGCAGTGCCCACTAGAGCCAGGCCTCGTACCAGCTACGAGGCAAGCCTAGGGCTCACAGTGGGGAAGCCTGCCTGATTGTCGGGGCAGTCTTGGGACTGGCCAGGTTCCCAAGGGTTTGGGGAGGGAGTAGGAGCTGGCTGCCTTACTTGGCCCTGGTATTCTGATCTTCACCCAATTCTATACCTTACTCTCAGGTAAGAGCTGCAGGACACACTTGTCCAGGAATAAATACATACACACGATACACAGCAATATGTACAGAAATGCAGGCCTGGGACAAGGCTGGGTGAGGAAGCATGGCCACCAGGGCTGAAGAGATGTGCCAGGCCCCTAGGAGAGGGACATTCCACCCAAAGGGCCTGACAGGCTGAGGCACATCCCATCACTTTAACTCTGGGCACTTGGGCCCTGCACCCACCCACCCTCTCTCCTGTTATCACCCGAAGTCGAGCAGGAACCAGGTCTTTGGCACCAATAGTCATCTGTTAAGGTCTTCAATTTAGCGCCTTACAAGGACTGGGACCTGGGCAGCTCCCCTCTTATGGCCCAAAGGACTAGAGATGGGACCAGGTGGGCAGGCAGGACCCAAAAGCAAAGGACAGAGCCAAACCTTGGAGCAGCAGGCCTTAGCAAGGAGATGGGTTTTGTTTCTTTGAAGCAGTTCCCAAGGGGCTGGCTCAAACTCCACTGTGGAACTAGGGAAACAAGAGCTGCCTTGGTCCTTCAGTGGTCTCTTCTGACCAGTGAAAGGCACTGGTCCTGGGCAGCCCACTCCTCTGGCATTCAGACATTGACAGCATCTCCTTTGTTCTCTGCCAGTGCTGAGGCAGCTCAACAAAGCATGATGAAACTCAAGCCAAGTATGTTGATCCCCCCAGGGGCTGGGATTGAGCTGTGTGGCAGGGAAGTGGGAGAGACACCAAGTGGCCACCACCCGTGCACCTTCTGTACATGCCTGAGTCCTCTGAAGCAGGGCCTGCCTTGATCTCTAAACCTGTTCTTTGCATCTTTGTTAGTTGTGAGAATATGGGTGAGTGAAGGAGGGCTGGACCCTCCATCCCCATTCCCCATCATGAGCCCTGGCTGTATGGTTGCCCAGGTGGACGAATGAACTTGGTAGGGGTGGGGGTCTGCAAACCTGCCAGGTCTCGGGCAGGCGTGAAGTCTGGGCCGTGTGAGTCTGCCAGCTTCAGGGGCAAGTGTGCAGCCGGACATGCTGCACCCCACGTTCCTGTGTCAGGGGCCCAGGCATGTGCAACATAGACTCCCACACATCCTCCACTTGGCTGGGAAATACAGGGCAGGGGACTCGCTGGGTTTTCTGGAAACAGCCAAACCCATGAGAAGCAAACTTCCCCCTGCTGGAGAGGAGAGGGCGCCTTGTTCCCCCTGCTGCCTGAAGTGCTGGTGGCGTGCAGCGCTGTCACACAAACCAACCACGAATGAGCCTGCTGCTGGCACCAGCCCTTTCAGCACCCCTTCTCCCACTTCAGCTCACTGCCCTTGCACCCTGACTTCCTTTCCCAGGACTGATGCTGGCCACCCTGGTGGGCACCCACCCATGGAGAAATTGCCGTCTGTATTCCAGTGTGGAGGCTTCCTACGGCAGACTCTGGCCAAGCAGGGCATCCTTTTGTGCTTTATCCGACAGACAAGGAGGGCAGCACCTCTGGTCCTCGGGTTTTGGGGAGCAGGGCTACAGAGGGTGCAGGTGGAAGGCAGGGCTGATGCACCCAGGGCAGCTGGGCCCTAAGTGGACCTCCACCTCCTGTGTAAGCCAGTGAAGTTGTGCTTCTTCCCATGATTCCCGGGGACAGGGCTGGGGAGCTGGGAGTCAGTAGAGCCAGCACCTCTGGGGTGGGGATGCTGCAAGGCCAAGGCTTCGTGCAGGACAGGACGAGGAATTGCCAACATGTTTGGGGTCTTCAAAGGGCAGGGCCAGAACAACCCATGGGAGGAAGTCATTGACAGGAAGAAGTGCGGAAGAGCTGGGTGGGGAGCCCTGGAAGCTGGGTGCATGGCTGAGTCTGGGGCCCCCTCTGGCAGCCTCACTGCAGGGTAACCCAGGGCTGGGTCTTTATGTCCAAGCCAGGTTGTGGCAGGAAGTGGGGTCCCTGGGAAGCTGAGAAACTGGAAGAACCCAGTCCCAGCCAGGACCAGCTGCCTAACGGTTAGGGCTGAAAGCCAGTCCTATGTAAGAGGAGAGAGGGAAACCCTTAGATCAATTTAGTTGAATGTCTGAAAGAACTTTCAAAATGAAGGTTGGCAAGACCCACAACCTTGGAGCTACAGTGGGAGTTCTAAGGAGGAACTGGGAGACCTGAGTCTAGAGCCTTAGTGCCGGGACCCGGTCCTACTGAGGGACAGTGTCGGGTCGGTGAAAACCCCCCGTGCATTCTGGGGCTTCGAAGCCAAGTGGCTCTGGCCCGGGCCCCAGGACTGTCCCCAGGCAGAAAACTCCCAACAGAGCCCTCAACCCATGGGACCAGCTGAGACCAAGGAGGTGGCCAGGTCCAACGAGGGTGTTATTACTCATCTCTGGCCCCGCAGGTCTAGCTGTCTGCCAGGGCCACACCTTTTAGCATGCCAGCCAGACAAGCCAGCTGGATCACCCCTGGCCTCCCCCAGGCCCCAGCACAGAGGTCAGCCCAGTGACTCCCTCCCGCACAGCCGTGGGGACCCACAGGCCATCAGAGTCCTGTCTAAGCACCTAGATTAGAAGGACATTCCTTGAGGACAGGAACTGCTTTTCACGGATGACAGGGTTTCCCAGGCCCCTCTAGAGGCTTGGGATTGCTGGCAGGTATGGAAACATGCACCTTTTAGCTCAGACTTCAGCTCGGGTGTGTCATGGGGTACGTGGTTGCTGGGAGGCAGGGTCTTGTCTGTATCAGTAAAAACATTACTTTTTCTTCCTGGCCATTTCCCCCTTTGGGAGGGATGGTCTCAAGTCCTGGGGAGAAGGTCTGGGTGAATGTTTTGCCTTTCCAAGCCCACTCCCTCAGTGCACTCCTGCCCCCCACCTTTGGCTGACCACTTGCCCAGACCCCCAGGCCTGTGTGTTTTCCCTAGAGAACATGGACTCAAAGCCCAGGTGGGCTGTCTGAGGGGGTGCCCCACAGAGGGCTGAGGCGGACCAGGGTGAGAAGAGCCCTCCTTACCAAGTCTGAGCTGCCTGGAGGAGCCCCCTCTGGCTTGGGGCCCAGCAGAGGACCTGGACCGGAGGCCGGGCCTCAACAGCAGGTCTGCCAGAGCAGCCTGAGCAGCCACGGAGCCACTGTGTGGTTACTGCAGATCCTTGGGGCGAAGACACCAGGTGCTGGTGGCACTCAGCTTCTTGCTGGCTGTGCCCCAAAGGCTGCTCCAGCTGGGGATTGGGTGAGAGCCTGAGGGCAGCTTCTGTCCAAGCCCCTGCCCTGGGGAGGCAGTGCCCAGGGTCAGGCCTGTCACTCTGCTGTCCCAGGAGGAGGACAGGAAACTGTCACCCCTTCCCTGGAGGCCAGAGATAACACCAGGCCTCTGAAGGTCTAGTTCAAATCAGGGTCCCTCTGGAGGTCCAAAGAGAGTGCCCTGGTGTGGGGCTGGCAGGGGCCCTGCCGCCCCTCACCCGGGTTAGCAGCCGCCTTCGACCTTGATGTGCAGGATCTTAGAGAAGCCGGGCCTCCGTCGCAGGGCCTGCAGACCGGACTTGGGTTAGTTTTCCTCGGGGCCAAATCCTCAGGGGCACACGGGGGAGGCCTTCCCATCATGTACCCATCACCGGCCCCAGCCTAGGGTCACGGGGTCTTGGATGGCCTCAAAGCCAATTACCCACCTGAAGTTTGGTCACCATGTCTTCAAACAACTTCTGGGCCTCAGGACTGCTGGGCTCTTTGAAATAATCAGCAATCCCAATCTGGACCACAATGGATTTGAGGTTCCGGCAAATGCCTGGGAAAAGGTGGGTAAGGTGCATGCCTGTGTTTGACCTGGGCAATGGGGCTGCTGCCTTCCCTCTCACTAATGAAGTCAGAACCCTACTGAGGGACAGTCAAATGCCTGCCCTGGGAACACAGGGAGGAGGGCAGACTCATGCTGCTCAGGGGCTCAACCGGACAACGGGAGAAGGTGGAAGGTGACGTCGAAGAGCGGAGGCTGCAGCGAACTCCGGGAGGATGACTGGGCAACAGCTGTGCAGGGGCCCCGAGAACTCCCCCAGCAGAGGGGACAATTGCACTAGGGCCTGGGCATTTGGACGTGAATAACAAAGGCTGAGCAGCTGAGGTGAGGCTGGTGGGTCTCAGCGGGAGAATGGAAGAAGGAAGACAGCAAAGGAGTGGGAACAGAGGGCTTAAGGGACTGGATGTTGCCATGAAGTCAGGAGAGGAGGAGGGAGGTCATGAGGCAGAGAGGGCCCTGAAGGTCATGGTTTTGAAAGCTGAGCAGTTAATTCTCGTGGTCAGTCCAAGGCAAGACCATGAGTCTGAAGGGGAAAGAAGAAGAGGATCCTGGAAATAATAAGGTTGATAATGGAGTCCTGCCCAGGGTCCAGTGGTCTTGGATGATGGTCTCACTTTATGGGTGTGAGAAGCCCAAGCTGGGCACCTATATCCTCCCCGAAGGTGGTGGCATGACTGAAGATGGAGTGCGTGTTGGAGGGGGACGGGGATACAGGAGTCTGTACCAAGGAGAGGAGTCTTCCCTCTGAGAACTGTTCTTGGGGGCTCATACACCATCTCATTCAACCCTCCCATTCATCCTAGAAAATCAGCTTAGAAGATGGGGTACAAAACTCAGAGAAGTATAGTAACTTGCCCAAAGTCACACAGCTAAGAAGAAGTAGAGTCAGAATTGAGACCTAGGTCAGTAAAGCTCCAAAAACCTGTGCTCTTAACCTGTCTGTTCTCTTGCCTCTGCCCTTGGCTCACATAGGGGAAGATGGTGCTGCCTTGCTCCTGTCTCCAGCATGAGTAGGGCACAGGGCAACAGACATCTGTTGAACTGAACTATTTGTACCAGATGCTGGAAGGCCTTGAATGCCACGCTGGCCTCAGAAGGCAGTGGTGGCAAAGCCAGGACTAGCACCCTGGTCAGTCTAACTCCAGCACTGGTGCTTGCTGACTAGGAGTGACAAGCAGCTAGTTATGCTTCTCGCTGACCAGGCATGGTAAAAGGTGACCCTCGTACCCCACCCCGTGTTCCAACCCCTCTGCTCACTGTTGAAATGCAGCAGAGCCTTAGGGGTGACGGGGGTGGCTGTGAGCACCAGCATCTCCAGTCCTTTCAGGCCTTCCCGGCAGACCTCAGCCGCCACCTCCTGGGTGATCTCCGACACATGGTCCAGCTCCAGCACCTGCAGCCGCATGCAGTTTCTTGCTAGGAAGAGGGAGGAAGGGGGAGGTCCTACTGATGAACTCCCCAGGTCACCTCCTGCCCAGTGCCCTAATAATGTTCCTCCCACCACCAGGCTGCAGCCCAGAGCCCCTCTGAGATTTCCGTGTCGCACTCATGCCTGCTTCCCACTAACCCCCACCGAGGTCCCAAGGGAAGACTCACCAAGTGATGCCAGGCCCTGCACCCCACAGCCGGCGCCCCCAACCCCCAGGGCTCTGAGGTGGGGCCAACAGCGACCGATCATCTGCAGACAGCGGTTACTGAAGCGCGTGGGCTGCTGGCTGGACAATGCGGGGCAGGGAAGGTCGTCAGGAAAGCATCTGGTTGCATGATACTCCAAGCCTGCTCCTCCTTCAGGCTCCCCCTTGGGCAAGGGCCCCACCAACCACCCCAGCTGCTTAAGTCAGAAACCTGGGGTCATCCCTGACTCCTCCTCCCTCACCTCCTCCCAACCCATGGATTCTAATTCTCAAATAAGTCTTCAACCTACAGTTCAGACCATCGTCAATACTCATCTGGATTATAACTAGACTCCCTGCCAATTCATCCTCCATGCTGCTGGCAGCGAGCCAGTCATTCCTACTTTCTCTCCCTCAGTCATTCAACAAAACGAATGGTTCTGAGTGTCTACTACAGCTAAGAGCAACTGAGCTAGGCCCCAGGGACATGGTGGTGACAACACAGATAGGTCCCTACCCTGAGGGAGTGGACAGTGAGGTGAAGGGGGAGGGGGGGACAAAGAATGTTACCTGCCTGATGTAATTAAGGTCTAAAGTCCCCCAATTGTTTCCCAGCACTTTCTAGATAAAATACAAAATCTAAAGCCCACAGGCGAGGCCTTCCTGACCTTGCCCCAACCTGCCTTGCCCCCCTGCACTGCCCGGCTCTGCCCGCCACTGCTCACCGCTCACACCAAACTCGCTGGTTCCCTGAACACTAACTCCCTCAGCGCTCGCTCAGGCCACAGGCATCGCCCTGGCATCTGTGGCACGCTTGGCACCCGGGACGTGGAAACAGACATTTACGGCCTCTGCCCTGAGAACTGTGTCTTGTAGAGACCGAAATATTGAGAAACTGTTGCAAAACAGACTACGGCAGGGGCTGGGACACGGTGCGGTAGGAATGGAGGTGGGAGAGGAGTGACAAAACTCGACTAAGATACTGGCATTACTGAAGGGACGCTGGAGGGCCTGGAGGAGATGCCATGTGAAGACAGGGCTTGCAGGGCAAGGCGCAGGGAGCAGACAAGCCTGACGTGTTTGAGGAGCCCCAAGGACAGCCATGAGTGACCTCGTGCCCTGGACTCTCCACCGGCCAGCTTTTTTGCACGCTACACGCCGATGGCCCTGAGCTGTCTTTCACGTGCTAAATTGAACTATCTGCTTTTCTAGCTAGTGTTTACTCACCACTCACTGTGGGCCCTGCCTGCTTTGGGGACAAACCTTCTTTGAGCCACCAACAGTCCTAATAAGGCCAACAGATCCCTAATATCACCTTCACTTTGCAGGCTGAGAAATTGAAGCACTATTGGGTTGCCCAAAGTCACATGGCTGGTAAGCCAGGACATGCCCCTGGGTCTGATTTTAAGCCTTGTACCTAACACTTAAATGCACAGGTTAATGAGTGTGAATCTGTCTCCCAAACCAGCTGATGGAGTGGGCCCAGATCTGCTCAGTCCTCAGCCCCAGGCCCCACCCAACTAGGTCCCCTCCTCACCCCTGCCAGGGCTCACCAGGGGTGAAGTGGCGCCACCTGGAGGGAGACAATCTCTCTGCAGCCCGCGCCCAGGGCCCAAATGACCTCATGGCCAACGGGATCTGTGGCGCTCCTGTTGAAAAGACAAAGCTGGGGCCACCCAACCTGGTGGCCTCTGTTCCCTTCTCTGGGGCCACAGAGCTCTTGGGTTCCTCTGCCTGAGAGCCCAGGGAAAGGGTATGCAGAGCCCCAGGATCCCCTGGGCCCAAAGCCAACCCTCTGGGGTTGCAGCTGGTGTGGTAGACCTACCTGTAGGTGACAGCCTGCAGGGCCCGGCAGTAGCAGCTGGCCAGCCAGAGCGAACGGTCAGTGAGGATGTTGGGACAGTGGGAGATGCGCAGGATCAGCAGGTTGCCCCCTGCAGCCTTCAGCAGGGACTCCAGCCCTGCTTCCAGGCAGCCGCTGGGGATAAGAGGTCAGGGGGTGGCTCGTACCCACCTCCTGCTCTGGAAAGCATCCCCACGTACTTCTGGGTCTGCAGCCCAGGAGCACCCACCCACCCACCCACCACGGCCTCACCGGGTGTTCCGGGCATACTCCTCCTTGCTCTCCTTCTTGCCGCGCTGCCGAGGCTTCAGGTTCTGCAATGTCAGTGAGTGGGCCTGCGTGCACCACTGAGCCAGCATTGCCAGGAACTGCAAAGAGAGAGGGGTCACCTGGGGTTGAGGGATCTGAGCCTGGCTGGCTGGAGGTGGACCAGCTCCAGGGTAGGTGGCCCCATGAAAACATTTTGGAAAGCGAGGCAAGAGCTGGGGTCTTGTGAGGGCTGCAAAGACCAGACCTGCAGGGGCCATATGCTGGAGAAGGTGGGGAGTGGAGGTGAGTTCACAGCAGGGATGAGTGGTTGGGCAGGGGCAGGGGGCAGAGACAGGCACCTTGGAACAGACTCGGGCATTCTCGAGCAGCACCCGCGTCCAGACGGCGGGGTGACGGGCCACAAAGCGCCAGTCCCGGCAGACCTCGGCAGCATGCAGGAGCGTGCGTGTGTCCAAGTAGGTGAAGATGCAGAACAGAGCGGCTCGCATCTTGAGGATCTCCGGGCTGATGACCTCGTTGGAGCGTGAGGGGCTGCCCCTCTCTGCTCGCCGACCCCGCCCACTGCCTCCCTCAGAGCGGGCTGCACAATACCAAAGGGTCAAAGGTGAGTGTGGAGGGTCAAAGGTCAGCACAGGGATGTGGGTGGGGAGCTAGGGTAGGTTAGGAGCTATAGGAGGAATGGGCACGAGAGACCCGTGCTGGGGGACCAGCGCCTTGGGAGGGAGGACAAGAGGCCTCTGCTACCCCTCCTCTGCATCATCCCCATCCCTAATTTTGCAAATTAAAAAAAAAAGGGGGTGGTCTTTCCTCAAGTAAATCCTTTTTAAGATACAATATCACCACATAATCTAAACTCACCCCCTAGATGAGGCAATTGAGTCAAGTTTAGAGAAAGAAAGGGTTTGGAGGGCCACAGCACAGAAGGGGAGAAACGAAGCCTCTGCGAACAGAAGGCAGGTGAGAGGCTGCCCAGAGCGGTCACAGAGGTGCAGCCACACGCCCTGACCAGAACCCTCTCACCTCCACATACGTGCATGGCCCTGTCTGTATGCTGGAAGGCACCCTCCCCAGGGGCTCCGGGACCTCAGAGTCTGGAGTCAACACTCAACTACTCTCCTATAAATGTCAGCGAGCCTACACACAGACGGGCCTTCTTGGATGTGGCATCCTTGTGCAAAACCAGCACTGCCCTGTCATGCAACTTCCTGCCCCGGGCGTGCAGGGAGCTGTGTGGGAACTTGTCATTCTCATCGTAGGAAGTCTGGGGCAAGGGGAAGGCGGTGCAGGAGCCCGAGAGGTGTACTGCCTCGGCCCTCAGTCCTCTGGGAGGGCCTGTGCCTGGGAAAGCCCGGCCTCTCTGCCCAACCTCCTAGGACTCACCTGAGAGCCGGCAGCTGCTCAATGGCCCAGCCATAGCAGGCCCAGGGTGGGGCACATCTGAGGGGCCCTCGGCCTCTGACTCGGTGGTTCGGGAGCCCACATCTGAAACGTCACCCTCCTCCCCCTCCGTGCTGTGTCGGCGGGGTCTGCGCTGCCAGTTTTGAATGGCCTGGCGCCGCAGGCCTGAGCTTCGAGGGGCCTGAGCCCGCTCTGAGCCACCGTTGGCATTCTGCGTCCTTGTGCCCAAGCCCCCAGGCCCACTGTCTTCAGGTGCCCCCTCTTCTGGTCGGGGCAACTCCAGACTGTCACTGTCATAGCATCCTGAGCTCTGGGACGCAGCTGGAACACGGCTGGAGGCCCTGGGGTGGACCAGATGGTAAGGAGTGAGAAGAGAGGGGCATTAACCCTGCCCAAACTCCCCATCCCACCCCTACCACCAACCAAGGGCAACCCACCCACCCTACTTTCCAAGAGCCCCCTGTAAATGTGGAAAGGCAGACAGACAGAGGTGACCCAAAGAGGATGGGGAGAGGAGGAGCCATGCCTCCAGAGAGGTCAGCCATCCAAAGGTCTGATGGATCTTTCCCGGGTGAGGGTGGGCTGTGTGGGGCGGGCCAGGCCCAAGGCTTACCCTGTGCTTGGAGAGGAGCCATGCCGGGACACTGCATATGTGCTAGGCATGGCCAGGCCCACGTGGTGCTCTCGCTGTGGGCCCCCAGAGCGGGAGGGAAGGCAAGGGGGCCAGAGGAAGCAAGAAAATGAGAAGGAGCGGGTGAAACAGGGTGCAAGATTGATAGAAGAGGAGAGAGAAGAAGGAAAAAAAGTTGGGAAAGATGGACAAATAGACAGCCCAGAAAGGCGGGCTCACCAGCCCCCTGCACATACCCACCCAGCACCCCAGCCCTGGCCTGTGGCTCCTGGGCTCTCATTTGCAGGGACGGGTCTCTGAATCACACCTTCCTACAGCCTCAGGGGCCTGCCCTTGTGCCTTTTCAGAGATGCTCGCCTCTTCCTGGACCCCCTACTTCAAGCCTAGAGTACGCGCACAGGGAAGAGCCAAAGAAGGGAGCATTGCAGGGGACGTCAGGCCACATGTAAGGGGAATTTGTGGAAGCTGGGGTGTGGGTGGAAGAAAGAAGGCCGGTGGGCACTCACCATTCGGCCTGGGCCCCGGGGCGCAGGCCCAGCACTGCTTCCCCCAGCTCCGCGGCCCAGGCTGGCACTTGGTGTGCTGCCGCAGCTGCTGCTGATGACCTGCAGCTGCCGCTCGGCGCGGTCCGCCCGCTCCAGGAGCTCCTCGATGAACTGCTGCAGCCGCAGCTTGGCGCTGGCCTCCCGTGCGGCTGTCTCCTTCAGGAACTGGTCGATCTGCACCACCTCCCTGGGCCCAGAGCAGTCTCTTACGCCAGGGCCTCAGCCCGGCTGCTCACCCACCCTCTGGAGGACACCCTGGCCAGGGGGGAGTGACATGGGCACAGCTGCCCATGGCGACTGCTCATAGTCACATGGGCACACACAGAACAGCCCCACACTGTCCCACACAAAGGCACACACAGAAATGCCAGCATATGCTCCGAGTCACAGACTCACACCCCACCCATCCAGCCTCACACACACTATTGGACATACCTGCTCCCTGTGGACACACTCACAGGCACACACAAGCACACAGCAAAGTACACCAAGTCCGGTACAGAGCCCCACACTGAAACATGTACTCATAGGATGTTCACGCAAGGGCACACACAGACTATGACACCTTTAAACACTCCCCCACATGCACACCACACACATTTTCAGGAACAGTCCCAGATGCAGAAGCACACTTCCAGCTGCACTGCCACCTTCCAGAAGTTGCACGTACCCACAGCACACTTGAGAGTCATAAGAGTGTTTACTCCCAAATGCATTCAGAGTTGTTCATGTGTCCACTGAACGCCGACTGAGCACCTTCTTGGTGCCAGGCACTGTTCTAGGCATCGGAGGCACAGCAGTGAACAAAGCAGAGGAAAACCCCTGCCCCCATGGAGCTTATCTCACTATGGGGCAGATAAATAACACCTACATATTTCATAATTCTACATTGAAAGGCCAGAGAAATAAGGAGGAGCCCCGAAGGCGGAAAGAAGCAGACAAAGAGACAGAAGTAGATCCCTGGTGAGTGTCCTGGAAGCCGAGGGAAGAAAGTGTTTCCAGATCGGCTGTGTCAAATGCTGCTGCTAGGCCGTGTGTGACGATGGCTTGGCCTTGGCAACGTGAGGTTCACTGGTGACATGGAGGACAGTGGTGGAAGTGGGAACCTGATCAGAATGGGTTCAAGAGAGAACGTGGGGGAAGAAATTGGAGAAGAGGATAAACAATATTTTAAAGAGTTGTTTTGCAAGGAGAGAAAAGGGGCAGCTCAAGGGGGAGGTAGGGCTGTGGCAGATGGGAGACTGTGTTTCTGTGCTTTTAGGAATAAGAGGGTAGATAAGGAAAATCTGATGAGGGCAGAGAGAGAGGGGAGAATTGAGTGGGCAAAAGGGGAGAGGACCTGGTGCCATAATGTAGGAGCTAGACTTGGCTAGAACAGAGGAGGAGGAGAAATAGTCCTGACGGACGGGCATTTTGTCACGCGGCCATGGACTCACAGTCCTAAACACACATCGTTGTGACACTCTCGGCCCCACACGTGCCACCATTACGTGCTCATGGCCACAGATCCCATAAGCCACGGCCACATACACACTCATAGCCACACTCAAGATGGTGGCAATGGCACAGTGACACACAGGATCACCCACTCAGAACATTCGCGGGCACATGACCCTGCAGGCCACTCACTGCTGCTTGCGGCTCAGTTCCTGTTCCTTGTGCACCAGGTCCTGCTTGAGAGAGGCCAGCAGTTCCACACTCACGTCCACCTGGCGCGAGAGCTCAGAAGCACGCTCCTCCAGCTCCTCCTTCTCGCGCCCCAGCCGGGCGCTCTCCTGCCTCGCAGTCTCCAGCTCCGCAGCCTTGCGCTCCAGCTCGGCCTGCAGCCGGCCCACCTGGCCCGCGATCTTCTGCTCCACTTCCTCGCTCAGCCTCTCCAGTCGCCGGTCCACCTCCAGCTTCTCCAGCGCACGGATCTTGAGGCGAGCCAGGCCTTCCTCATAAGCCACATCGGCAGGAGAGGGGGAAGCGGGCGAGGCAGAGGTGGGCCCGGTGCAAGGGCTGGGTCCCGGGCCGGGCGGCGGCGTGGAGCATGCGGAGGAGGCCACCGACTTGCGGGCGAACAGCTCCCCCAGAGGGATCTCAATCTCGCGCAGCGCATAGCGTGCAGCGGCGGCGGGCACCAGGCCAGGCTCCGCCAGCTCCTCGCAGGGCAGGCTGGCGGGCACCAGGTCCCCGGGGAAGTGGGCGAGGGGCGCGTGGTGGTGGTGGTGGTGCAGCAGGTGGGGCGTGGCGGGCGACGGCCCGGCTGCCTGCTCCTTGCCCTGGAAGGACGTGCTCTCGAAGACCTCGCGCCGGGCTCCGGGCACCGCTAGCAGGGCGGCAGGCTCGGGCGCCAGCGGGAAGCCAGAAGCTGCGGCTGCCGCGGCTGCCGCGGCCGCCCCGTCGCAGATGCTGTTGGTCTTGGAGAGGATGTAGAGTGTCTCGTATGTGTGGCTGTACTCCAGGTGCGCGCGCAGCGACGACAGGCTTCGGAAGCGTTTGTGCTCCCCGCAGCGGGGGCAGCGGTACGGCAGGTCCAGCGAGGCCATGGCCCCGCCGCCCCCGGGGCGTCCGGGCTCCACCGCGGCCGCCCCGCCGGTCAACCGGGCGCACTCATGGGGGGCCGCGGACGAGCCCCCCTGTGGGATCAGGAAGGCTCAGGGACCCGCAGCCAGGGGCGAGAAGGCTAGAAGAAAGGGAGTAAATCTTAGGAGGGGGTGTCCCTGCTCCCCTCTGCATACCTGTACCCTCCCCCACCCCTGAGGAAATTGACTTCCCTGGAAAACAGGTGCCCAGAAGAGTGGGCCGAGGGGGGAGACCAGGGTCGAACCTCCCAGAGGGCGTTGGCCTGCCTACTTTGGAACCTATGTGAAGGCCTGTATATGTATGGGAGTGAAAAAGTGAGAATTCTCTAAGAAAAAAAAAAAAGGCATCTGCTTTCTTTATAATAGTTCCAACCTGGACATAACCCAAGTGCCCATCACCAGCAGAATGAATAAACTGTGGTATATTCATAATGGAATATTACCCAGCAATAAAAAAGGAACCATTGGTACATATGACAACATGGATGAATCCATTCAAAGTTGTTACGTAAAAGAAGCCAGACTAGAGTGCAAACTGTAGGATTCTATATACGTGGAGCTTCAGAACAGAAGAATTGAAAATACAAAGTCAGAATAGAGGTTCCCCTGGTTGGCTCTATGGACTGAAAGGGGCGGAGGGAAACTAATGAGACACAGGTATATACATATATAACTACTGAAGCGGTACACTTAAGATTAGTGCACTGTATGTACTTGACTGTACACACTACATCTCAAAAAATCTTTAAAAGAAGATGCTTATTTCCATGTCACGCAAACCACACCCATGAAAACAGGCTAGACTATTGGTACCACATTGCAGTGACCACGATGTTCACCTCACCTGGTAATACCTCTGTGTGTGTCACTGTTTGTTCCTGCCCCCGCTTCTGTGCCACACTCCCATCCCTGACCCTCCAAGCACCTAGGTGCTTTTCTCAGATTTCTTTGCTAGGCTGGTCTCCAGTATGTGGCCCTGCCCTGCCCTATGCTCCAAGGGTCACAATATTTGTCCTCCCCAGGTCCCTTCCGGTACAAGCCACTGCCCTGCCTGGAATCCCACCCCTGGTCACCCTCAACTCCCACTGTCCATCCTCCATCATCTCTGGCTTCTGGCCACCCTTCCCCTGGCTCGTGGGACCCCATTCCTCCCTGCCATCCTCTCCTAACTGCCTGCCATCGGGTTTCAGCCACCCTCTGCCGTCAATGTGCTCCGCCAGATCACAGGCCACCTGCCAGTCAGGCAATTCAGCTGTCATCGGGAGTCTTCACCCACTCAGTCCCTTGGCTGATACTCCTGACCCCTCCATCTTCATAGGCTGCCATTAAGGTGCCCAGTTGGAGTTCTCTGACCTCCTCTTCTTGCTGCCTTCTGAATCGTCCTGTCTCCTGATGGGAGGGCTTCACGTGCTCCTTGCTTCCATCTCCTCCCCAGGCATTCTGACTTACCCCCACGAGTTAACTCACACCCTAAATCTATGAAGGCTCAGCTCTCCAACCTGACCTGCTCTGGAGTTCCATTTGCTTTGGCATTTCCACATGGAAGTATGGGTGTGTGATGTCTGTTCCCCTTGCAGCCCAGCACCCAGTCCTCCTCCTGAGAACAGCACCCTGTTTTGACCCTGGGGAACCATTTTCCCTTTCCCATTTTCTCAGTCCATGTCGTCTGGGTAGGGGTTGACGGTCCATCCTTGGCTTCAGGGGTAAGAATGTGATACAGACCTGGTCGATCAGATGGGCACTGATCGACCACGTTGCGTTAGTGAGTCTTTTCTCATTGAGTTACTGAGTTACTTCTCCAGGACATCTCTGGAACTACTGGGGGAAAGCATCCTCTTTGGGCTCAGGTCTCTAAGCTGATGCGGAGGACCAGAGCTTCGAGGGCCACCTGTGGGAGGAACCCCCTGAGAATGAAGCCAACACAAAGAAGCAGAACAGAGATGGAGAAAGAGGGATTCCTTACAGACACTGTTGGAGATCCTGGTCTGTTCAAGTCTGTGAACCAATCAATTCCCCTTTTTGCTTAAGCCAATTGGACATGGGTCTGTGTCACTTGCATCAGGAAAAAGTCCTAACCCAGAAATTAGAATCAGGAACGGAATGTTTAGAAGTAATAGGCCCTGTGAAGGAACTAGCTGAACTCAGGAGAGGAGTAAGATAGCACCGCTCCACCCACTCGGAAGCTGGCGAGCCCTGTGGCACAGCAGCAGGGCATCTGACCCAGCTCTCCCACTGCCTCTGGAGCTCAGCCGGTGTTCCCACCAAGGCCGGAACTTGAGGAGACTTGTACAAAATATCACAGTGTTGGGGTGTGACCTCAGTAAGGTCCAATAAGAAAGAGACACACTCTGGCTGCAAGGGGTCCACCTGAAAGCAGACAGAAAGAAAATGCTGCTGTGCCCAGAGAGGCTCTTCTTGCCTGAGGCCGGTAATCCAATATGGCTGAGAGTCAGATAATTAAGAGCCAGTTCTCTGCTTCTAGCTAAAGTCAGCTGAAGCAAAGACGGGGAGGCTGGGAACACAGAGGGAGACAAACCTAGGGCCTGACCGGCTCTTAACTCCCCAGACCCTCTTGAACCCCTCCTGCTGGGCCCTCCTGGCTCAACAGAGGAAACCATTGATTTCATTATAAGCAGCCTCCCACTGGGATGCAGCTTGAGTGGGAAGGGGCGAATGAACTGTGCCTCCCACCCTGGAGTAGGGATTTGCATTGCCCTGTGGCAGAGACCTAGCTAGAGGCCATAGAACCATGGGCTCCCAGGATGTGTGGAGCACCAAGGCCTGTTGCTAAGAGACAACCCCTCTTCCTTTCCCAACACCATCACCAGGGACCCGATTCAGGACTTATCACTTCCAGTGAGGTCTCTAGTTTGGTTAATAGCTCTGGGGAAGACTGAATGCAAATTGACTGAAAGCTTCCTAATGATTAAGGGAATTGTATTGCCAGAAACAAACAAACAAACAAACCCACAAACTTGGAAAACAAAGGCCAGGGAATATTAGCTCCTATAGTTGCCTAGCCACCAAACCTGCACCAATGGAAGGGGACTCCTCAGGGTGCCTCAGTGGCCACAGAGCACAAAGGACAAGGGTGGCTGTCTGAAAGAGCAGAACCAGACCAACAGAGGGCCAGGGGACCGTGTCCTTGCCAACTGGGGGAGCATGTAGAGCTGGCTGCAGACTTGTGCCCACTGAGCACCTTCCCTCATTTTCCCTCTTCACCTGGGAGGGTGTTTGTTCTTTCAGCTGTCTGATTTTTCCTCCATCACTGTAGTCTGGTAGTGCATTGGAAGACCATGCCAGGCTAGCTCAGTACCTTGCCAAACAGCCCACTGAGATCTTGAAGTGGGGCTGGATGTGGTCACTGGGTGAGAACTTGGAACGTCTCCTTCCAGAGATAGGACAGTGTGCTTTAAGTTTTGGGAAGGATAGTTGCATTATGATAAATAAATTTTTAAAGACTTTATGGGGGCTGTGTAGATCTTAGACAGCCAAAAGGTGGAATGAAGGAGCATGCACTGTTCGTGCTGCTCAGCTCCAGTTCCTCTTTGCAGACAGACCCGTTTTCCCTTCGGGAGCCACGCCCCCAACTCTGAATGGCTGTTTAGGTACACCTGATCCCACCTCCTAGTTCCAGGGGAGCACCTGTGACCTCAGCCCTGCGATTGTTCAGTAACGGGCTAATTCAGCCACTCGAGGACCTGTGCTCAGCTGGTAGAACAGAAGCCTGGATCTGCTTGTGGCCATTTCTGTCCTCTCTTTGGAGAAGAACAAAAAAGACTTCTGATGACATCCTTTGAGCATCCAGATCCAGGTGTGCCTGAAACTAACCCAAAACTTGTCAATTGTGAGAGACAGCGAATTCCTTTTTAGCTTAAAGCGTTTGACTTGGTTGCCAGTCACTAGTATAGAGAGTGTAGACTAATACAAACACTCACAGTGTCAAAAAGAAAAAACCCCAAACCCCACAAAACCTTGGACTTCCTCTCACCCACTCCCCACCATCCCTATTTCCTCCAACGGTGCTACTGTCCTCCCAGTCACACCATACCCACTGGCCGTTGTGATTTTGCTCTCTCATCAAGACCTGTTGATTTTTCAATCCAATTGTTTTCACATTTTGTGTGTCTCTGGGCCACCACCTCCTCACACCTGGACTATGGGCCCAGCCTTCGGTCTCACAGCTCTGTTCCATCCTGTACTCGGCAGCAGCCCCCTCTGTCTACGAACGATTCCTGCTCATGCTCTTTCAGTGGCTGCCCATCATCTATTAACTGCAGCCAAACTCCTCAGCTTCACATGTTGGCCTCACTGTGCTCCTGCCAATTTGAACATGAAAAATGGCCTGGTTGTTCCACTTGCATTTCTTTACTATGGCTGGGCATTTTTTCACACATTTATTAGTCATCTGCACCACTTGGTGACTTGCCTGTGCATTACTTTGCTCATTTTTATACCGAACATTCATATTTTCTTATTGATTTGCCAAGGCTTTTTATAATATTGATCCTTTGTCATTTATATACTACCAACATTTTTCTCAAGTGTGTTGATTGGCTTTTACTTTTATTTATGGTCTTTATGGATATACTAATGTTTCAAGTTTGCTTCAGTAAAATCTTTATGATTTCTGATTTTGTTGCCATGCTTAGAAGGTCTGTCCCTACCCAAAGTTTATATATGAAGTTACAATATGGCCTGATTGGTGTGGCTCAGTGGACTGAGTGCTGGCCTGCAAACTGAAAGGTTGCTGGTTCAATTCCCGGCCAGGGCACATGCCTGGGTTGCGGGCAGGTCCCTGGTTGGGGGTGTGCGAGAGGCAACCAATCGATGTGTGTCTCCCACATCGATGGTCCTCTCCCTCGCTCTCTCCCTCCCTTCCCCTCTCTCTAGAAATAAATAAAATCTAAAAAAGAAATTCCATATGCTTTCTTTTAGTTTTTGTGATTTTTTTTGTAAAAGTACAGAAAAAATTCTTAATTAAGGGTTTTAAACAAATAATCTTAAAACAATAAACTTACGGTGACCCGCTAGCATGCAAATACTTCCGGCTGTGTGGTTTCCTTTTAGACACTGGAGTGTCAGTCCATCTCAAATTTTCTGGTACATGTAGTGAGACAAGGACCTAAAACACCCAACTTTCTGTCACGGGCATTTTCACACACGTTCCAAAATAAAGCAGATACGATGATGAACTCCTATGTGCCTGCCTTCCAGTTTCAACTATTACCAACTCATGGTCAAGTCTGTGTGCTGTGCAAGTGCCGTCCTGCGTGACACCTGCCCCACCCACCACTGGAGGATTCTGAGAGAATCCTACATATCACATTACTTCACACCCAAATGTCTCACCCTCTATAACACAGGACTTAATTTAAAAAACAAACAAACCAGTATTTAGCAATTGTTCTCATATCACCTTCCTTTAGCTATATTAAACCCCCAAAAGTAGCCTTGAGAGGCAAATATAAAAGATATTTGCCTGAAAAGACCAACAAAAAAATAGCCCTCTGGTAAATCTATTCAAAGAGAAAAAAGAAAGAAAGAAAATATGTAATACTATAATGAGAAAAGGGATATAACTGACAGAGGTTTGTTCAAATTACTGAACTGCTACCAAGTACAACTCATGGCCTAGAGTTTTGAAAATGTGATGAACTGAAAGCTTTTCTAGGGAAATATAAATGATCAAAATTGACTCAAGAAGAAATAGAAAACCTGAATAACTACAGATAAAACAGAAGAAATTAACAAAGTGACCAGGGATATTATAAACAGAATTCAGTTCACACACACATAACTCACGTTCAGGGACAGAGTTATTCTGTAATACATGGTCAGCAGGTGTCAGACACCTGCGTGTGCCTGCCGATCCCAGCTGAGTGCTGATCCCTCTGGTGGAGGCATCTTCCGGGGCCTCTGAAGAAGCCAGACTTCCTCCCTTCCCCATGTGCTGCCTGCACAGCACCCTCCTAGATTAGGGGAAGGGAAAGTCTGGGGGTGCAGGCCTGTGTGTGGATGTGCAACGAAGGGGAAGGAAGGGGCTTCTAGGATCCACGTGGCTCTTCACCTGAGGCTGGCCTTGCCCCAGAGTTTCCCTCCTTCTGCCAGAGCTGAGGAATGACTGTGAATGATTCCTAGGAGTATTTCTGCCTAGAGGTACTACCTCCTTGCATGAGTGTGAAGCTTTGCCTGAATTCAGGCAAGGAGGTGATGGAGGCAGGGGGAGGAGGGGGAGGAAGTAAAAAAAAAATAGAAGTGTTGTTTAGTTGAACTCCATCACAATCCTGTACTATGAGCACCAAGACAGAACAGCTGGAGACAGATTTTCCTTTGTCTCCTGGTCTCCCCAAATCAGCAACCCCTGCAGCCCTCAGAGCCTGCCTCCCTTTTCAGCCGAGCTCTGCCCCCTCAGCATCCCCAGGACCTGTTAGTCCTTCCCCATCTGAGAAGCCTATCTCAAGTCTCCTTTCCTTTAAGTCCAGTTCAAGGTTTTCTTTGGGCAGAAGAACCAATCAGAGGCATTATCTTTTTTATTCCGGAGAACAGACCAGATCAGGCACATCCATGGCAATATGGCCGTAGACTCTTTCTTTTTTTTTTTAAAGCTTTCAGGTATGTGAGCCTCATCTCCTCAAATAAGACCAACCATCGCAAGGAGTGTGTTTTCTCTTCCCGTCTACTGTCACGTTCTCACATGTGGACTCTGCCGGAAACACAGATAATCTTGCATTTTCATGGCTTCCACCACCACATGGTCACTGAGAATTCCTGCAGGGAACGTTATTATTTTTATTTGCTCAGCAACATCTTGTCCTTTCTTTGGAGAGCTCCAGCTCCCCACACCCTGTGGTTCTGACAGGGCTGGCAATCCTAACAGGGTGGACACATGACCCAGGCTCGGCCAGTTATAGTACCCTACCCCATCCATTCGGCCATGATGACTGACCCAGGAATGGGCACATTCCTCAGGCTCAGCCAATAGAGTCTTTCACCGGGAATTTACATGAAAGATTAAAGAGTTCCCTTGCCCCTCAGGATCACATGCTAGGATAATAAAGCTGTCTATGGCCTTGTGAAACCTCCGCCCACCACAGGGAGAAAACTCATGCACGGCAGGGAGAAATGTGGCAACGCTCACAGTGAAGCTGAGCCAAGAGCTGGAGAGAGAGTCCTCGCTTCATTTTTGAGAGGCTGGGTGCCATTATGCCCAAGACCCACTCACCCGCTTCTTTCCAGTTCTATGAATTGGCACCTACCCTTTTTTTTTGTTTGTTTGTTTAAAGGAGTCTGAGTTGAATTTCTGTCATTTGTCATTAAAGGTCCTAACTGATAACTCCCGCAAATCTGTATTTCTAACTTAGAATGCTCTTTTAAGCTCTATTCAAACATGGATTCATTCAACATACAATTACTGAGTGCCTGCTCTGTGTCTGTGCCATGCACTATGTCTGGTGGTGCGCTAGGTATGTTGCGGACACAGACTGATGAGATCCGATCCTTGCCTTCAAGCAGCTTGTGATCTCCAGGGACAGACTGAGGTGTCAGATGACACAGCTATGAGATAAATGGCTGGCACAGGAATCTACACTTAACTGAGCCTGAGGACCCAGACTGACTCTTGCAGAGGAAGGTAGCTGGGTGAAGAATGGCAGTTATGAGTTTGGGGAGGGGGAGAAAGGCATGCTGAGCAGTAGAAACAGCATCTACAAAGGCAAGGAAGTGAGAAAGAGTGTGTCTCCCTCCTTCAGAGAAGGAAAATGTAAGCTCCAAAGGGTAGAACCATTGTCTCAATTACTGCTACTTCCCCAGGTCTTACTACAGTGCCTGGCATGGGCGAGGCGCTCAGTAAGTGTGTGTGGAATGATGGGATAACAAGGTCTTAATCATAGGTATAGTTCCGAGAACGGACTGCAGAGGGCCAAGGTCAGGAAGAAGGCTGTTGGAACACTGGGGGTGGACATTGTTAGCCAATGTAGCAAAAGTGTGAGTGGGGAGAAGGATGGATATAGAAGCAGTTGAGGAAGGACAGTCAAGAAGGCTTAGGGACAGAACAATTGTGGCTGGCAGGGAAGGGAAGAGTCAAAGGATCAGGTTTGGGCTTGGGCTTTGAGCATCTAGATAGATGGGGTTGTGGCTCAGAGGGTTTGGGGGCGTCGTAATGAGTTTGATTGTAGATTCCATGAGCTTGAGGTTCCAGTGGGTCTTGGAAGTAGTGATATTCAGTAGTCTGCAATATGGAGCCAAAATACAGTTTTGGCAACTCGAGCATGAAAACAAAGGTGGGTGAGCAGGACCAGAGAGAAGGTGCAGAGAGAGGAGAGCAAGGTGGGAAAGGTAGACCCTTAGAGAAGCAGAGAAGGGAGAAGAAGGCAGAAGTTCATAAGAAGCTGCAGCAGAAGTGGGAATTCTGGTGGGAAATCTTAGAGAGGAGAGGAGGTCAAGGAAGGAAGGAGTAGGCAATCGTGTGAAAACAGTGTATACAACAGGAGTTGACAACTCAAGTCCGATGGTGACCTTATGGAGGGCCACTTCGACGAGCCCGGCCGCTGGGGGCCAAGGAGACGGTGAGGTAAAGAGGTGAGTAGAGACAGCGAGTGGACACAGGAAACTCAGGTGTGAGGGGAGGAGGCAGCATGGGAGAACCCAGAAGCAGTAGTTAAGATGAGAGACACCTGAACATATTTAAAGGCTTCTTAGAGATAACCTAATTCTACCTATATCATAACTTCCACTAGCCTGAGGCACCAATAATTCACAGCCTTAGACCTGAAATTTATAGCAATTCTTTTTGTTTTTTTAAGTGCTTCTTAGAAACAGCAAGCAGAGAGGGAGAGGATAAAAAGGATATTTCAGTGTTAGGTGGCTCAGACTAATACGCTAACAGGGAATTCACAATACCACAATATTCACCATCAAACCTACTTCTTTCTCATGTTTCCCACCTTGACCAACATCTTCATTACCTACTCAGCACTCTGGAGGGAACTCCCAAGGCATCTCTGACTTCTTAAAGTCCCCCTCAGATCCCATCAATTGCTGATTTTTGTCAATACTATCTTAGAAAGCCCTGACTGGTGTGGTTCGGTTGGTAGGGTGGCATCCTGCAAAGCGAAAGGTCGCTGATTGGATTCCCTGTCAGGGCATGTGCCTGGGTTGCAGGTTAGGGCCCTCCAATGGGGGCGCTACAAAAGGCAACAGATCGATGTTTCTCTCCCACTCTTCCTCCCTTCTCCTTTCTCTAAAAATAAATAAATAAAATAAAAAATAAATAAATGCTATCTTATAAATATTTGACTCTACATCTTGCTTTTTCTATGGCCACTGCTCCAAACCTACTATCCTATCTGGACCACTGATACTATTTCTAACTGAAGTCCCTGACTCCTTCAGCTTTGAAACTCACGGTTTCTGCAAATAGAGATCCAGTCATGTCACTTTTCTTAGGGAAAAAAAAATCTCAGAAGGCAGGCCATCTTCTGAAATGTAAAGACCACCCTGCTTTGCCTGCCCTCAAGGCTGGCTGGAATCTGACCACCACTCAGTCTTGCCAGCCCTAGCCTATGCCTCTGCTTCCTACGTGCACCCTTAGTGAGCCTCACGCTCTTAGCTTCATGGAGAATTGCCACATGCGGTCACATCCTCAGGTCCTGGCTCGTGCTGGTCCCTCTCCCTAGAACTCCCTTTTTCAACTGATGAATTCTGCAGGCCCAACTCCAATGCTACTCTCTTCATGGAACCTTCCTTGACCACCTCCTCCAGCTCAAACCACCACGCAGTATGGATCACGCCTTCCCACAGCTCTTCACATATTGTAGCAGGTATCACATGCTGGATGCTCATGAACCTGTCTGCACATGGGATCCCGCCCTACACATACATTGGAGGGCAGGGACAAAGCTACTGCCTCACACACAGTAGAAATTAGTATATTCTCAGAGGAATCACACTAAATAATGGATGAATTGATTGATTTATGTAACCAAAGTGATTTCTACTGTTTATTCTCAAGGAACTGGATGAATTTGGTTACAATTAAATCAGTCCAAGAATTACCTCAAGTAACAAGTGCTTCCCTGGCTCTGCTCCTCGCCCATTGGGAGGTAAGAACCTGCTGTCTTCACGACACTGTTGCTCTAGCAGAGCTCCAAGGCTTAGGACTTGTCTGCTTCATCCTATTTTATCCACCCAGCAAAAAGATGTCAAGCACAAGGCCCGTACAGGCATGGGACACAAAGACGAATAAGTCAGTCATGCCTTCGCACTGCTTGCAGTCCAGTCATCAAAGCAGTGAACACTGCCCTGCCGGGTGGCTCAGTTGACTGGAGCACCATCCTATGCCCCGAAGGGCTGCGTGTTCCACCCCTCGATCAGGGCACATACTCGTGTTGTATCTAGGTTGCGGGTTTGATCCCTGGTCAGGGCAGGCACCGGAGGCAACTGATCAATGTTTCTGTCTCACATCAATGTTTCTCTCTCTTTCTCTCCTCTCTGTCTTTTACCCCTCCTTTCTTTCTCTTTAAAGTCAATAAACATATCCTCAGGTAAGGATTTAAAAACAACAAATAGTGAACATTTACTTACTAATTATTCTGGTCAGACACCACACTTCTCATTCAGTCCTCAAGACAGGGCTGCCAAAGAGGTGGTAACATCTCCACTTTAGGTTGAGGATATCCAGGCTTGGGGTGGCCAAGTCACTTGCCCGAGGCCACTAAGTGACTGTAAGAACTGTTGCTTGGTGGCCCCCAGTGAGTCCTGCCTCCTAGTACTCTTGCCCTGATGTGATCCCCTCCTGCCCTGACTCAGAGCTTGGCCACATGACCTACTTTGGCCAACAGGACATTAACAAGCCTGAAGCAAGCAGAAATTTGATAAGTAGTTGAACCTTACGGCTTATCCTCTTAGAATATTTCCTCTTGGGGTACAGCTGCCCCGTAGAGAACTAGGGCCAGACTACTGAGTGATCAGAAGCCATGTGTAGAGAGACCCTAGTGGATAAAAGGCCATCTTGATATTCCTTTGTAGCCAGTCTCTTAACTGAATGTAGCTGAGGGGTGCCACGTAAGCCCACAATCACAGCAAACCCACAGACCATGAGAAATAATATATTACTGTTGTTTAAAGCCTTATATTCTGGGAAGGTTTGTTACATACCAGTGAAAAGCTGAAACAGTGATAAGCCAGGATTTGAACCCAATACTACCTGACTGACTTCGAAACCCATGCTTTCAGTGCCCCAGCACTATGTGTCTTTCGGTTGGGAGTGGAATGTCACACCAACACTGTTGTAGTCACAGGCTGGCCCTAGTAGCACTCAACAGATATTTGCTGGATGAATAAGTAAAGGGTGTGGTATGCTGCCGGAGAGGTACGAGAATCCAGGGAATTCAAAGGCAGAATGGCAATAACCTTTCAACGACCATGACCCCCCTTTCTGCTACAGACATTCCAAAAACAAAAACAAGCTAGGCATCCCTAAATCTAGAAACAAGTATGTGGGTATTATCAAACCCCCTCTCTCTGTCCCTTTCTCTGTTAAATGAAGATGAGGCAAAACTGAGAAGTTGGCAGAGCTTGGTGTTGGATGGTCATTTCTCCTGCCCCCAACTCCCCGCCATGACACTGGCACCTCCTCTCCTTCCAGGCTGGCCTTCTGGTCCCAACAGCTCTTCCTCCTTCTTTTTCATATAAACCCACATGCAGGAAAGGAGCAGAGAAGGTAGAAATTACAGAAATGGGGGAGGAAGATTTGGATGTTAACACATGGCTTCGCAGGCCAAAGAAATGAAGCTCTAAACTCAGTTTTTTTTTTAATCTGCTAGCAAATGAAAGAGGCATTCTAAGGAGGGGGAAGCAGCTGGAGGTGACCCTGTGGATGGGGACACCTCCCCCTGACTCTCTAAATCCCTCTGAGTGCCCTAAGGCAGGGCTTTGGCTTGCCTCACCTGAGGCTGTGGCCCCACCCTGGGTACCTCCCAGTGAAGCCACTGCAGCCTGGTGAGGACCCACAGGTCGGCGCATCCAGCCTCTGCTCCTGGCAGTCCTTACACTGCCTTTTCTGTGCTAAGCTCCCCCTCACTCTCCGGCGCCTGCAAACATGCACACACCTCCCAAGGTCACACGCACATGGCTCGAGCACCTGGATCCCACACCCAGAAAACCATGTGGGTCCCTCGCTGCATACTCAGCCTGAAGAGGGGGCAGGCCCCACTCCTATCACAGGTAGAAAGTGGGAAGTGCATGCAGGTCCGTGTCACACACGCATGCAAAGCAATGCAGTGGGGCACAGGCATCCCGATCACGGTGGGCACAGTCACCAGCGAAGGCACTGGGCTACGAGGGCACAGAAACACGGAGACACACACATGCACACCTCCAGACTATCACACGTGCACACCAGCACGCACACACACCTAAACCCTCCCACCCTCAGACACCCGCACAGGTGCCCAGCCAGGCCTTAACACCAAGCCCCTCCCCCACCCCCTTTCAGAAGCAGGTGGGGAGGGCTGAGGTTTGAGGGCGCTACCCCTCTTCCTTCTCTCTGGCCCCCCAGTCTCCAAGGTTCAGAGTCCCAGTGGGGTCTGAAGCCCGCCCCGCCCCCCAACCTGGCTCGGGGAGGGACTGGCGAGAAGCGGGGGATGGGAAGCTTGGTCTCAAATTGTTCTGATTTTAATTCCTTAAATTAACCCCTTCTTTGGCTCTGGCTAGGCCTGCCCAGAATCCCTCCCGGTATGGTCTGGCTGTCTCTGGGCCTCAGGAGGGCTGCAGGGGAGAAGGAAGAGGAGGAGGAGGCAACGGCTGGGGTCCTCCCTGCCTCCTTCTTTCCAGGAGTGGTCCCGCAGCGCGCCCGCGACTCGCCCTTACCTCCTCCACCCCGCCGCGAGGCCAGGCCCCGCGGCCCTCGGATGGGGGTGCACGGGCAGCCCCGCGTGCCTGGTCCAGATGCAGGGCCGCCTCGGGGCCTCGGATCTCGTTCCCCTCCGCAGCCTCGGGTGGCAGCCGCGGCTTACGCCCCCGCCTCCCTCTCGGGGCGGGGGCGGCCGAGCCTCCCAGCCAGTCGCAGCGGGAGGGGCCCACAAACCGGGTGGGGGAAGGATGGAGGAAGAAGGAGGGGGCGCGCGGCCGGAGGAAAAGAAGGGAAGGGGGAGGGAGGCAGCAAGGAGGTGGGGCGGAGCCGGCCCCTCCTCCGGGGCGGGTTCTCCTGCGAGCTGGGGAGCGGCAGATGCAGCCAGAAGCGGCTGCGCCGGGACCCCACGTTTTCCTCTGAAGGTGGCTTAGATGGGGGAGGGGTCCGAGGCGCCGCCCTAGGGGTTCAGGGACCGCTCGGGCGGCGCTAGTCCTGAGTCCCTGCCTTCCCAGCTCCCGAAACCGCCCAGTGCACTCTCCCTGCCCTGGGCACCTCAGGTTGTAGTCCCTGCTCCCCACCTTTGATCCGAAGCTCTCCACCCTAACCCTACCACCACTCTGGCTTGGGCCTCCCCACTCGGGACAAATCCTGTGGTCGGTGGTACTGTAGGATCGGAAGAGGGAAGGTGCGCTGCACTGCTACTGGGGTGTGCGCCACGGTCCCTAAGCGGCCTCATCAGCTGCACGCCTGGGTTGTGCACTTGGGTGACTTCGAGTCAAACGCGCGGTCGTGGTCTCGCGGAGACTGTTTGGGTCAGTTCTCTCTGGCCATCCCTAGGGAACCAGGGGAGCTGGGAGTGGCTTGGAATCTTGTCCTGGAGGGTGCCATCTAGGAGCACACGTCCTCATCACAAATTCTATCCCGGACTTAGAGGAGGAGGAGAGGGGCAGAGGCCTCCAGCTCAGATTCCTTCCCACCAACTCCACCTCGAACTTAGCAGAGAAGTCCTGGCCCTTGGCTTCCCTGTGTAGCTGTTGAAGCATGAACAATCTGGCTGTCCTAGGTTTGGAAGAAGTCCACGGAGCTAGGTGGGGTCTGAGAAATCAGACAGGGTGTTGAGGCTACCAAGACCAGGCATGAGCCAAGCTTTGGATGAGGAAAAGGAGAGATGGCATTTCAGGCTAAATGGGCAAAGGCACAGAGACCAGCTTGAGCAGGGTTGAGCACGGAGGCCATGAGGGGCAATCCAGCCTCGGCAGAGCAGAAATCCAGCATAGCCCCAGGATTCTGTAATAGATAAGGCTGATTGAGACTGTCCTTGACCCTATCTTACTCCGATAAGGCAGAGACCTTGGGGATTTACTATCAGAAAGGATAACTTTTAGACTTGCCAGGTGGCTCTTGGGAAGAGGCAAATTTAATAAGGACTGAGGTTAAATAATGGCCAGATAGGTCAAACTCCCCCACCCCACATCTCTTCCTTCCCCTAGCTCCTGAATTTCTTTTCTCCTCCAGAAAGTATTCTTAGATTGAACAAATGAGAAATCACTTCTCCTAAGACCTAAATGATTACAGCTCCTATTAACCAAGTGTTAAGCATCATATTAATCATTTTTGCATATTATTCAATTGTCCTAATAGATCTATCAAGTAGGTATTATTTAAAAATATACTTTATTTATTTATTTATTTTTAGAAAGAGGGGGAGGGAAAAAGAGAGAGAGAGAGAGAGAAACATCGATATGTAAGAAATACATTCATTGGTTGCCTCTTGCACGCCCCTAACTGGGCACCTGGCCCGCAACCCAGGCATGTGCCTGGATTGGGAATTGAACTGGCAACCCTTGGGTGCACAGGTGTACACGCAATCCACTGAGCCATAGCAGCCCAAGCAGGTATTATTATTATGTCCACTTTACAGATGGGGGAACTTAAAGTTTGGAGCTCAAAAAATGACACAGTCAGGACTTGAACTCAAATTACTGAATTCCAAAATCTATGCTTAAATACAGTGGCTTCCTGCCACCCCTTTGCTGTGTTAAACCCACTGAGCTTTCCCCTGCCAAAATGCAGATTTCCTAAATCCACCTGCCTTTGCAGAAAGCCAAAAATATCCACACATTGTCTTGGTGGATACCTTTGTCCTAGTGATGTCTGTCCGTCCTCACTCTGTGCTTCCCATATACAAAAAGAATTCGGGGCATGCTTATGTATGTATATACATGCTTTTGTGTATGGGTGTATGCATGCATGTGCATGCAGGGGTATACCTTTGTGAGTATGTGCACATCTGAATGCATACATGTGGGTACACATGGATGTGTGTATGCACAAGTGACTGCACATGTGTATGGGGTGTATGTATGTGTGTGTGCAGGTGTGTGTGTGCGCACATGTGTGCATGTGCCTGTGTAACTATGCTACATTTCAGACAACAGTTCCTGCTTGGTTGTTATGGGAACCACAGTTCTAAAAACGTTAAACTGAATCCCACTCCATGTGGGCCAGAGAAACCGAAAGAGAGAGAGAGAGAGAACTGAATGACAAACGCATCTGGGGGCCCAAAGCTAAGGGAGAGAATCGTGGGCTCAGTGGGAATTGAACAGGCACAGACTAGTCAGAAGTGAGGTCCCACTCATGGGACCCATTGGCTTGGTTCAGGGCCTCAGTCCTGCTTCTTCCCATCACTCCCTCCTGATCCTTTCCCTGCTTCATGCTCTCTGACCTCCTTTCTTCCTTTTTCTTTCTCCTTCACCTTTTAGGTGTTTAGCTCCCACCTTTTTTTTTGCCAATGGTTCACACAATAATGAAGCATTTAAGTGTGCTGGGCAGTAGGCTTTGTGATATGACAGCCACAATGTGAACAACCAAGGTCTCTGCTCTTCAAGGAGCTTAAGGGTGGGAAGATGTGAATAATACACGAGGGGAGGGGAGACGACAGAGCAAAGGGAGAGATGACAAAGGAGGATGGAAGATGAATTTGGGTCAGAGATGGAAGGCTTTAAATGCAGTGTATTTTTTTTATAGGAAGGTGGAAGCTGTGGTCAGTTTGGGATAAAACACCATGAATAAAGTTTTCAGGAAACTACAGCAGTAGTGATGTGCAATGTGGAATGGAGGGAGAGAATGGAGGCTGTGGGACCACAGGAAGAAGTGTGATTGGGTGCAGGCTTGTTTCAAACAGGGCACAGGGGTTGGGGTGAAGGGAGGAAATAGGACATTCTGGGTTGTTTTCCCCATATCCCACTTCATCAAGATTCTTATTACTCTTCCCTGTCTCTCCAGGGTGAGAATCAGGACTTTGAATTGAGCCTTTGTTACTGATGTGTGTATCAAACTCCTCAGATGCAGTGGAAAGGAGAAAGAGTTGTGACCAACTGGCCCAGCATAGGGTAGGCGCTCAATAATACTTGTGGAACAACTGGAGAGGTGGGTATGCACCGGTCTTGGAACTAGAGGGCCTAGATTCAAGGCCCACTTCAATCTCTTATCATTGTGTGGTGCCCTTAAGAAACCCCCCAAACTCGTTGGGCTTCAGTTTCCTCCTCTATACAATAAGGAGTTGGATAGGATGTTCTTATAAGCTCCTTTGAACTACATGTTATTATGAGATTCTTTGTGATTGTCATGACCAAGGTGTTTGTGAATGTGGAGGGTGGCACGGATGAAGGTGCTGGTGATAGGCACAGAGAGGAAAAATGTGGGAAATATTTTAATAGAGAAACCGACATCTTCTGGCTTCAGTTTTCAGCAGTACTGTTGAATAGATAACCTCAAAACCCTCCTGCTACACAATATGCAGACTGATTCACAAAATATAACAGACACCTGAAATGCTTAGTTGAGCTTGCAAGATAGGAGAGGAAATCTACACGGACAAAAGCAAAGGAACTGAGGTCAGGAAACATAAGCATGAGGTGTGCTGTGATCAGCCCCAGGAAGTGTGGGGAGGGAGGCATACACATAAGTGCTTGGCTGTCCTGACCTGGGCTCTGCTTGGAGAAGGAGGAGGCGCCTCTGATAATTCATAACTGTGTGAATTAGAGTGTGAACTCCACACCTGCATGGAACAGGAACCTCCAGCCAAGAAATTAACATAAAGATTGGTCTCCATCAGTTGACACTCTGAGAGTGCCTGACACAAACAAATACAAAATTGCTCAGGAGAAACATACCCTCAACCAAGGCCACAGAGTATTACTGCCCAGGTAAATTCTCACTGAAAACTAGTTTACAAGATAAAACTTACAACACATAAAACGAAACAGTGTGCCATGAATGAAAGTAGATAAGATGCTGAAGAACTTCATTGAGATCCAACAGGTCTGAGCTAGAGCCTGGATGTGGGGAGAGGGGGTCAAAGGTGAATCCCACAGAACTGTAGTTATTTAAGTGAGTCTAGGAAATCAAACACACGATGGTTACCATTAGCAAAAATGGGATATATGGAAGGAAGGCTTGATTTTGGACAGACTGTATTTGAAATGGTGGTGGGATACCCACCCATGTGGAGATGTTCATTAGTCAGAACCAAGGGGCTGCAGCTGGGGTAGGGTCCAGCGATGGCTGAGTTAGAAGTCATCAGTGTAGCAGTGACAGATGAGGCCTGGGGGTGAATGTGCTCTCCAAGGAGAATGCTGAAATAGGGAAGGCGCGAGCTCAGAGCCAAATCTGGGAGACACCCACATTGTGAGGACCAAATGAAAAAGAGAACCAAGTTAAGAAAATGAGCTCTCTGTTCGTCCCTAATTCTGCTTGGGCCCTGGGTTTGGGTTGATACTCTGATTGTTTGGTTTTAATTCTTTCCACCTCCTGCTTAACATTCTTTTCTCTCAGAATCCTGAGGGGACACTCCAGAAAATGCAGCAGTTTCTCTTGGAAATAACAGGAGGGACTTCTCAGCTGGGGGTTCTAGAACTAAGCTGGGCTGTGGTACTAGCACTACTACTAGGTCAGTTTTCTCATCAGTGGTATTAGGCCTAGACAGGTGTGAACACAAGATGGCACAGGACAGAGCAGACAGTACTTGATGGCATGCTGCTGAAGTAGGCAAGGGCGAGGTGGGGAGCCACCTCCCACCCACAGCCTGTCTGCCCTTCTTCCTTTGTTCAGGTTGTGTGTTTGGGGACCAGTTGCTTGAAATCTGAATCTTTGTGCTCTTCCTTAGCATGGAAGGTGAAGTCAGAGGGTCTGTGCTTGTACATGAAAGGTGTGGTCACTTAAACAGTAAGATAGTGAATATCATCATTAGCTTGTCTCCCTGCATCTACTGCAATTACCCATCAGGATACCTGGCATCATTTGAGCCTGTCTCTAGGGTTAAACATTGCCCTCTGCAGGCTACTTTTAAAAAAAATGTTAACTCTCCTAGAAGAGGTAATACTGAATCCTTTATCACAAATTTGTTTATTAGATACAGAATACTCTACCACTGTGAAAGCACTTAATGCCTGAGGAGAAAAGTGGGTAGAATTCTCTGACTTGGTAATCTTGTCTCTGGCCCACTGGACTGTGGGGTGGAGGGTGAGCATGTCCGAGGGCAAAGGGACAAAGAAGCCAAAGGATCAGAAGCTGAGCTGATCTGGCACCACAGCATTGTAAGGCTCCCTCTTTTATTATTATTATTTTAAAAAGTTTTAATTTATTTTTTAGAGAGAGGGGGAGGGAGAAAGGAAGAGAAGCAGACAAATGTCGATGTGAAAGAGGAACATTTGGTTGCCTCTCGTATGCACCACATCTGGGGACGAGCCCACAGCCTGAGCATGTGCCCTGACTGGGAATCAAACTGATGGCCTTTTACTTTGCGGGATGATGCCCACCAACTGAGCCACACTGTCCAGGGCTGTAAGTCTCTCTTAATTCAAGAAAAACACACCTCAGAAAGAGAAAAGAATGAAGCCTTCCAGACAGGCCCTATTCTTTCCTTAGCAGACAGGAGCTGTTGGGAAAGAGAGATGGATGCATGACAGGCATTTTATATCCCAAAGTCTGCCCAAGGTGGCCAGAAAGAGTGCAAAAGCTTTTGGGTTAGAAGTTCGTGGAGGGAAGGGTGGCCAAGTGAAATGCCACTTTCCCCATTATAGGGTCATATTTTCATCATCATCCTCTTAGCTGTGCAGTCCCCCTAAAGAGCCAAGATGGGATTTACTAGGAGAATCAGAGGAAAAGGGCTATGCCAGGTGCAGAACTGGACAGCAAGGGGGCTACTGCCTCCTGGGGAAGGTGCTTGTGGAAAGAGCAGCTAAGGTGGCTGTGAGCCTCTGGCATGCCCCCTCTCTTCTCTAGGTTTGGCTCTGCCATCAGGAGTCTAGAATTAGGGGTGTCCAACCTGTGGCCTGGGGGCTGCACGTGTCCCAGGATGGCTATGAATGCGGCCCAACACAAAACTGCAAATTTAATTAAAACATTATGAGATTTTGTGTGCGTGTGTGATTATGTGTCGCAACATATTTAATGTGTGGCCCAGGGCAGCTCTTCTTCTCCCAGTGTGGCCCCGAGAGGCCGAAAGGTTGGACACCCCTGGTAGATGAACGCTGGACCCCTTTTGGCACTGACAGCACGCGATTCCCACACAGATGCACAGGCACTTGCTGGAGCCTCTGTGACACCCAACACACTGGGTGTTCACAAACGTCATGGAAACACTGCAGTCTTCTGCTGCCGTCCTCACTGCCTGGGGCTCCCTCTAGTTGTGGAACCTGTTTCACCTCTTGTTAGGAAGCCTTTCCAAACAGTGCTATTAAGCAGAAGTTCCACCATTCTGGGGTTGGAAAGAAAAGCACTGGCTTTGAAGCCAGAGAAATGTGAGTTTGACTGGGTCTGTCCCTAACTGGCTTACCGGAAAGTTAACTACTTTGTTTCCTGGATCTTTGAAATGGAATATATGAACGCTGCACTCAGGATTGTGAGGATTAAGGAGGATAATATATGTAAAACTTCCAGAAACACCTTGAGCCCTTAGGCTAGCTGTGATTAAATTCATTTGTTAATTCATTACATATTTATTGAATACCTACTATGTGCCACAATGTCTGACAGGAGGTGGGTAATGACTCCATGAGTGTGAGTAACTCCTTGCTTTTCTGGCACATATTTTCTGGGAGGAGAGAAAGGGTTTGGGGGGAAGGGTCAAGAGCTTTGATGGCAGATTCAGTAAGCTTTTAGCACAATAATTTTAATTGCAAAAATAAACAGTTTTGCCAACTGCTTGAGAGTAGCGTCTACTTTACAAAAATTAACAACAAAAGGAAATAACCCCAAAGCAAAACGTTACATCCAATGGCTGCTGGAAACGACACTGCTGTACAAAATACCGCTCGAGACCGGCTCGGCGCTGCCCCGGCCTGTCTGGGGGCGGGGCAGGGAACTAGCGGACGGCGTAGGGGCGCGCCAAGTACAAAATGTGGTCTTGAATTCCGAAGAAATGCCTGCTCAGTGGGTGGCCTGACAAGGCTTCCCCCAAGTGTGGCTCACGCGGACTCAGAGCCTGGACGGCGGGAGCTGTCCACGGAGCTGGTGCTGAACGGAAAGTGTGCGGCGGGAGCTTCAAGGGAACTTTGAAGCCGGACCAGTGGCTGGCCCCGGGGTGGGCCGGGAAGAGGAGCGAAGGAGGGGGACGGGTCTTGTCTTCTCCCGCGGGCCGGGCAGCGGCGCCCCAATCTACAAACCCATTTCTTCCTCACAGGGCGGCGAAGGAGAAGCCCAATGAGTAAAAGCCAAGGCCCTTGAGCCGCTCCTCTGCGCGCGCCTTCTGCTTGAGGTGCACCTTGCTGTGCCGCTTCTTCTCATCACTGCGCGCGAAGCGGCGGCCGCACACGTCGCAGGCAAAGGGTTTCTCGCCCGTGTGGGTACGCACGTGTGTGGTAAGGTGGTCGCTGCGGCTGAAGTTGCGGAGGCAGATGCGGCACTGGAAGGGCTTGTGGCCGGTGTGGATGCGCAGGTGGCGGTTGAGCTCGTCGGAACGCGCAAAGCTGCGCACACAGCTCTCCACCGGGCAAGCGAAAGCCTTGGCGTGCGGCCGCGGACAGAAGCAGCGTGCGCTGCACTTGCCGCCCCGGCGCCCCTTGCGCCGCGCCTTTACCGGGGGGAATGGGGCCGCCGGCCCAGGAGGCTCAGGCACGCCACTGCTCCCAGGGGTGTCCGCCACCACAGGTTTCGGGAAGTCCGCCGCGGCGCTGCAGAGGCTCAGGGGGGAGAGCTGAGGCTGAGCACCGGCCAGAAATTCTTCGCCGTCTCCGCTACTCCCTCCTTCTCCACTAGGAGGGGTCAAAAGCCCGGAGAGGCCCTCGACCCCGTCCCCTAAGTTACCCGAGGCCAGCGGGAAAGCGTCGTAAGACCCCGTAGGGTAGAATCTGTTGGCCGAGTCAGCCGGCAGCTCCGCGGGGCAGCTGATAGACAGCAAATCTTCAATCTTGGCTCCCATCGCGGGGAAACGGGCCTCGGAGGAGGCCTGGTAGCCTCCCTGTGAGTTACCGCTCCCTGGGCCCCCGGCTGAGAGCAGCTCCCAGGGAGCGTAGAGACCTTTGAAGGCCGAGGCAGTGTCCAGCGCCGGGGAGGCCGGAGGAGCCCGGCGGCCTGGCTTGACGTCGGGTGGGGAGAGCTGAGGTTCATACAGGCACTGCGACGGGGCGCCAGCCGAGGGCGAGGCCTCCCAGAACGCCTCTGGGAAGGCGGCAGCTCCCAGATCCGGGGAGTAAAGGTCCGGGGGACCCGGCAGCAAGGCGTCGGGGCCCGAGGGAAAAGAGGCGTCCAGTGGAGATCGGGATGCTGGCACATCAGGGCCAGGGAAAGGTGCCAGGCCCAAGATACCCGACATGAGGTTGAAGAGTGACTCTGGGTCGTGCGGGTGTTCGGGCACTGCCTGAATAAAGAAGCTACCGCTGTAGCTGAGGCTGGGAGGGGGTGTGGGCGCAGGCCCCTCCAGGAAGCAGGAGTCGGCTAAGTCTCCTCCGGTGCCACAGCTGCTCAAAGCCCAGCTCAAGAAGTCGCCTGCTGAGGAAGGAGCAGGAATCAATCCCAGGCACATAAAAGGGCGCGCCTCAGAGTCTGCAGCCCTTACACAAGGACCCCTTGGTGCTCATTAACACATATAAAATGCCGTTTTGCACATTCTAATCCAGCTGGAGCCGGCACACACCCCAGGACGCACACAAAAACATGCATACGCAGAACACACGTGCACAAGCAAAAAGGACACCTTGATACACGCACAATTTCCTGTGGAGGCGCTGGCGGCCCGGTGGGGGTGCCAATGGCGGTGCGCACCCCAAGACTCCCCCGAGCTTCGTATGATCCCTACCCCCACACCTCCTGCGTCCCAGACCCTGTCTGTTCTTAGGTACCGTGTGCCCCCGCATTGCGCGGCCGTCTGAGCAACCCTGGCCAAGCTCCTTACCTCCGGTGTAGCCAGCGGCTGCGTCCCTGGCGGGCAGCTGGGGCAGTTCGGTGCTGGGTTCCAAGCAACAGCCCTCGGAGGACTTGACCAGAAGCGCGTCGGGGCCGGAAAACTCGTTAAGGTGGAGCATGGCGCGGCGGCGGCTGCGGGGGGCCGGGGGCCTCGCCCGCTGGGCTTGGGCGCGCGCGGACGGCGGGGAAGGCTGGCTGTCGGGGCGCCCTGCGCCTCGCAGACCCAGGCGCCGGGCTCCTGGCTCCCGGCGCTCACCTCCTGAAAAGGGGTCAGGGGGCTGTGGTGCTCTTACTCGTTGGGGCCGGCCTCAAGCGGCTGCTAGTCGCTTCTCCAAAGCGCAGCCGGGCTCCCCCCAAACCTCGGCCCCCCCACTTATATAGCAGCGGCAGCGCTGGCTCAGGGCTTCCGACTCCCGGGGCCACTGCCATTTCGGGAGGCCCCGGCCCTGCCGCCGTGACGTAAATGCCCAAACATGGACACAGGATGTGTGCCGGGGACTCCCGAAAAGGAAAACTCTGGCTGTGACGTCGTCGCCGCCGCTGCCGCCGGCCCGCGCCGCAGCGTGCGCGCGCGCTCCCCGAGCGCGGAGCCCCGTACGCGCAGGGGGCCGCGGGTGCCCCTGGCTGGGTCGCTGCGCCGCGTGCGAACGGCCGTCCAGTAAGTGCGCTTTTCGCCTGGAGGCAGAGGACGAAGGACGGCGAGGCGAGACAGCGTGGGTTTGGGGGTTTCACGGTTTGGGGATGGAATCCACTGTTTGCCACTTACTAGTTGGGTCATTTAATCTCCCTAAACGTCACTTTTCTCACCTGTTAAGTGGAGATATGTGTATGTGTGTACATAAATTTGTTACAAAGAGTAACTGCGTTAGAACATATTAAGTTCAAGGCGCGGTGGCACTCAGTAAACCAGAGAGATTATTGCCATTACTCGTCATTTGCTTTTAATTCGTTTTTAATGTTATAAATAGTTTTTTAAAGTTTATTCTAGGAAAAATAACATTTAAATTATAAAGGATTATACTACTTGCTAATAATGGTGAAAGGAAAAAGTCACTTAGTACCAAAGGTTATATTCTCAATTGAGAAGCGAAAGTCTCTCTTCATTGTACCCACCTACCTCCTGAGGAAGCCACAGCTGAGCTTTCTGTTTATTCCTTCAGGAAAACGTTGTGCTGTGTGAGAATACACACTGCCCTACAATATAATTTTCCCCGTTTATGATAGCTGAGAAATTGCTCCATGTCCGAACGTACAGAACTCAGTCACTCTTTTTTAAGGCTGTATAATGCTCCTTTGTAAAAGGAGGGCAATGTGTCCACTGTCTATCATCCTATAGAAAGTCCCCAACCTTTGGCTTTTACTCACATTGTTGTACCTAATGTTCTCGACTATATCTGATCATATCTGTGGGATAAATTGCAATAAGTGTAAATTTGGATCAGGTGCTATGTAAAATTTTGAAGGACCACTGGCAATTTTTCCATCGTCGAAGTGAGGCCAATTCCTACTCTCTCTTCCTTCACCTACAAGGTATGAGAGAATTCCTTAGAACTTTTTTCTGCCTTCATATAAATGAAGGGATGCTGTCTCCCGTGACACACGGGATAAGTTCCCCTGGAATCGGGGAATCACTGGGCTCCTTCTGAAAAACTTAAAAAAAAACCAAAAAACAAAACCTTAAGGGGGCTGTCAATCTCGGCCGCATGTCAGCCGACTTCCACAGAGAAGTGTGCCTACCCTGTGAGCTTATCCTGCTGTGCTTTCCCCTCTGTCTTATTCCCTTATCTTTTTCTTTTTAATTTAATTTTATTTTGTGTTATAGCTCATTTAACTTCTTTCTGGAACCAATTTAGGGGATTAAATAAACATATGGGGTAGCATATTTTTCTTTACAAACAGCATCAGTTCTTTGGATTCTGGGTGCTGGATGGTGGGGAAGGCAGGCCCGGGTTTCCTCCTTCCTGAGAATGAGGCCAGAGCCATTCAGGGTGATGGGCTACAGCATGACCAGTGGTGTTATCTCCCAGCCTCCCTTGCTGACCGATATTCTCTTTTTCAAAAGAGTGTCAAGAATGCCCAAGCCCCACCAAATTCTCAGGCCTTTCACCCACTGTCCATTATCCCAACATTCATTCATTCAGCTTCTCAGTTTTCATTCCTTAAGTGGCTACAGTGGACTACAAAATAGATTTTGTTTTTTATTCTATCAGGACCTTGAGACCCAATGCCATTCCTCACTGCCCATTCTCTGATCCACAAGGACCCTCCATGTGTGTTCTTGGAATATGTCATCACATGATCACTTGCAAAGCACATGCAGACACACGGTCATCTCCTGGTGTCTGGAAATCAAACAAAGGTTTTCTCAGAGTCATGCATGGGCAGCATGTTCTAACAAATGCCACAGATAGAGTTTTATGTTAGCAGCACATATGTTTGTGTATGTGAAGGAAACACAGAACCCCAGCACATGTCTGTAAGGATTAGACACACAGAACACTATTTATTTTAAACTCTATTTCAGACCCAAGTTTGATTCTAATCCAAATGCATTGCCAAGACCAGGTGAGCCCACACGAGACATGCAGGGCACACATGTCTCAAATCCATTCTGGCATTTTGCTGCCTGGGAGGGAGGGGGAGCAGAGGGGTTTGGCTAGGCAGGTGTCCAGGGCTCCCCAGGTTTCCCCGTCGGGCCAGATTGGCCATCCCCAGGTTCTCTGTCCCTTCTGTTGTTCTGCCCTCTGCCACAGCATTCCTTCTCCATCTTAGTCATGGTTAATTCCCCTAATCTTTGGTAAATTCCCAGGTCATTGCTGCTCTCTGCCAAGAGCCTTGGGTTAGGTCTGCATTAAGACAAGGGTCCAACTCCCCCCGCAACTATCTCTCCTTAGAGGCCGGCCTGAGGGCAGAGCTGGGGAGGGAGGAGTGAATCGGAGAGGTGATGGGGACCACAGCTTGTGCTCTAGGTGTGGGCTGGCACACATGCCCATATGGGCACCACTCACTTTCAGTGGACACACAAACACACATTCTCACACACAGATGGTTACCTGTGGAGGGCAGTAACATCTGCATTTGGTGCCTTGAGGAGGAAGAGGAAATGTAAAGGTGGAATGGACGGTTTGTAGTCCTTCACAAAACAGCCCCTCTTATCATACCTCCCCCCCAATTTTAACAGCTTAAAAAGAGGTTCTGGACCCGGATAGAATAAAGTGCACTGGGAGAGGATGAAAGAGAGAAGGGCTTAGACCTATGAGCTCCACCTCAATTCACACTTCAGATATAAAGACATAACTTGACACAATGGTAAAAAGGGAAATCACATGTATTGAGCACTTTACAAACATATTTAATCATCACACAAGTTGTACAGAGAAAGGAATTGTAGATCCACTTCACAGATAAGGAAATAGACTTGAAAAGGTTAAATAACTTGCTCATGGCCACACTTCTGTTCATTGGTGGGAGTGAGAGTCAAGCCCACGCTAGCCTACTCCACAAGATAATTTAGGAAAAGGCCATTCATTTTACAAAAGGATTCACTCTAGGATGACTTTATATTGCAGGATCTCCAGCTAGGTTTTCAGGCAGGGTATAATGTGTAAATTCGATCTGGCTGGTGTCCACCCCTGCGAGAATCCCCTGGAGTGATGCCGTGGATAACAACACCATGGGGCATATCAGGCATGTGCTGAGGCAGAGTGCCTGCGAGGTCCTTGGAAGCCAGTGTGGAAGTTGTTGTTGTTGTTGTTGTTGTTGTTGGTGGTGGTGGTGTGTGTGTGTGTGTGTGGCCTTTGGGCAGAGTGAGAGGAAAGTCCCAATTCTACAGCAAAAGGTGTGGGGAGGAGAATTTACTTGCCAGACAAACACTGGACAAACAATGAGTGAATGAATTAATGAATGAACAAATTCATTCATCAAATATTCACTGAGCACAGCCCTGTGCCAGGCACTCAGAGGGCCCTTCAGGTGCTGATGCTGCGCTGGACAGTCTGGATGCAGGGAGGAAGAGGGAGATCAGGGAGAGTAAGCCCAGCTCTCGTCACCGTTCTGGTAAGGCGATTGCCCCTCCCCCACCCACCTTGATCTTTCTGCTCTAAATATCATTGTGTTCAAATAATAGTGTATGTATTTTAAAAGACTCCAAGAAGACAGCTGCCTCGGCGTATTAATCATGAAGAGGCCAGCACTCAGTCTCCATGGCGACTCCTGGCAGAGCAGGGGAGCAGTTCCACATCCCTCTTCCTGGGGCCATGGAGATGCGGGAACAGCACCTCTCAGTCTTCTCTTGCCTCTCTGCCTCTCCTCTCCCCCTTTCCTGTCAGTTCTTCTCTCCCACCCTCCCCCTCTGCTCCCCCTTTTTTTGTCTTCCTAAAGGATTTATTTAAGAGCAGGGACAGAGGCAGGCTCCAGCCATCAAAGGAACAAGGAATAAGGAACAAGGAACGAGGACGAGGCTGCGGCAGAGATGAAATTTGCCTCCAACTACAACCTCTGCAGTACACGACTACCCAATTCAAGGCCCTGCAGTACCCCTAGGCTTCACTGACCGTGAGGGCAGACGAGCCTGATCATCTGTCCCTGAGGGAGGGGACCCTTCCCTGTCCCCTCCCTTTTCCCTGCCCACAGCCAGACATTGGTTTATGGTTTGAGTCCCTATGGTTGTTCCTTTCCTAATGCCCACAAAAATAATATAGGCTCATTGGGAAAAGGCAGACATGTTAAAATTTTTAATGCAAAAAAGTAAAAATGTCTTTCCCAATTCTGTACCCAAATATATATATGTTTAAATACTTTCAGGTTGATTCTTATAGTTCTTGCACATTCATTCAACTTTCATCTATTCAATCACAGCACCATTGTCATCATCGCTATTTATATCAATGGTAGCATACTATACGTACTCTTGTAGTTAATGTCATACCTTGAATGGTTTTTCTTTTCCCCTAGTAACGATACAGACTAGTCTATAGTACTGTTAATACCTGCCCCAGAGTATTTCATTATGTAGACTTACATAATTTTTTAACTTGATAGTGTCTTGTTTTTCACTGTTATAAAGAATCTTGTTGTGTGTAGCCTTTTACGTATACTTGGTGCACCGATTGGGGTAGTAATAATACACTATGCTAGCTAACATTTATATAACACTTACTATGAGCACCATTTTTCAGGTATTGAGAGTTTTTTTTCCTCCCAATACAAGAGATTTTAAATTCTCTATTTTATTTTGACTGTATACACTGTTTGAATTCTTCAAACAAGAGGAGCAAGTTTCTCTAATACACTTATTACACTGGGAAGTTCGAAGACATAGCTGTGAAGTGTTTGCTCCCTTTGGGATAAAATGTGCATGTGCAATGCAGTGCGTGTTCTGGCCGGCGCAGAGAGGGCCTGCGGTATTCCTGCAGCTGCGGCTCCATTTCTTGCTGTGGGCTCTTGTCATGGTGTTGGAATGCAGTCTGTTTGGCATGTGACTGGATGTGTTTCTCTGGTATTTGTCCATGAATTCTTTAAGGGCAGGCCATGTTCACACCCTCAGTGCTATGACTTGGTTTGACATACACCATTTTTCTAATGATGGTTAATAAAAATCAGCTTAAGAAAGTAAGGAGAATCTTCTGAGATCGTACTATTTTAATGGCTCAGTTCTTAGATGATTAAGACACAAGATATTCGAAGGATCCACTTTTCCACTTATTTCTGAGTCTGCCAGACTCTGTTCTGGTCTTGAGAGCTTTACATACACTCACCATTTGTTCCTCATAACAACTTGGTGAGTACTATTATTATCTCTATTCCATAGATGGGAAGTAAGGGAACTTGTCCAACCATACAAGGTTAGTGAATGATGGTGCCAGGATTTGAATTTACAGTATAGCCATAGGGTAGATTCCAAAAAGTGAAGTTTCTAGTCAAAGGTAAAACATTTAAAATTATAATCTATATCGTCAAAACTTCTAATAAGATCGTTCCAATTTTGGGGCCAGAGAGTGCATATGAGAGCCAACTGAAAGAGGTATTCCAGTGGTATTTTAATTAACATTGTAAAAATTCTCAGTAAGGACAAGAACCTTTTCAAAGGGCCTTTGTTTTCCCATTTCTGTGATATAGGGGCGCAGTGCTTCACCCAAAGACCCCTGAGTGAGAGGCTTCCTTATGCTCCTCAGTCCCACAGCAGGCACTGGGGATGAGGCTGTTCCAGCTTGGACTGGGGTGGGGATGTGGAGGTGAAAGCTTCTGTACCCTCATTACTTTCGTTCCTTCTAGTCTGGGTTATTGGGGAGGTGGGAAGGAGAACAAGATGACTGCACACTATTTAGGAAAAGCTTCTTAGATTTTTCGAAAACAACTTCTGAACTCTTTTCCCACAGGAGAGAGGGAGGTCATTCTCTCTCTTGTCTTCCAGTCTACATCCCACCTTGGACAAAGTGCACATTGGACCGAGCTGAGACATAGATGATCACAGAAGAGTTGTGACTAGGATGGATTTTAGGAGGGTGAGAGGCAGGGCCATGGACATGTGACTTCTCCACAGCACTACCCACCCTGGCATTTGGCAGGAACCTCCCATCACCCCTTTGTTATCTAAGCCTGGTTTTCCCTTTTTGAGCAATAATGGACTTGAATCTTCATAATTCTATTGTTTAGGTCACAGTGTTCAGAGTGTTGATTTTCAGTTCATGAGTTGAGAAGGTGAAAAGCAGGCTGAGGAAGTAGACTGAGAAGCCTATAACTGTAGAACAGAACTGGGAAAAAGAACAAGCCTGCTAAACCTACCTGGCATGTTTCTCTTTTCCCAGGCTTCCTCCTGCTTTCTTTCACCTGAGCTCATCTCACTGTCTTTTAAAAAAATTATTTACTTTTTTAGAGAGAAGGGAAGGGAAGGAGAAGGAGAGGAAGGGAAACATCTATGTGTGAGAAAAACACGTATCGGTTGCTTCTTGCACACCCCCAACTGGGGACCTGACCCACAACCTGGGCATGTGCCCTGGCTGGGACTTGAACTGGTGACCTTCCAGTTTGTAGACTGGTGCTCAGTCTACTGAGCCACACCAGCCAGAGCTCATTTCCCTGTCTTCTATCTTTTCCCTTCCCCTTCTTTCAATAGTTTTCCCTAAAGTCCTTCAAAATGGATTGGTTGGTATACTGGGATCTGACAACATAACTCGACAATACTCTGGCAGTTTATCTGCAGTGGGGCCGTTGAGCCATAGCCTGCATGTCCCTGAACCATTAGTCTAGACTTATGGTTGCGAGTGACAGAAATGCAACCTGAATTAGTTTAGACCAAAAGAGAAAAGAAAAGAAATGGAATTTATCAGCTCCCAGAATCCAAAGGAACATCAAACAATCAGCCTGCAAGGGGTTTGGGACCCTCTCAGGAGCTAGTGGGACCAGGGGCTAAGAGTTTTCCAAATGCTCTTAGCTCATTGTTTCTCTCAGTGATGCCTGGAAATCTGGCCACTAGAGGATTCCGTGTACTTTATGTCAACCCGCTGTGAAAAATAGATCATTGTCCTCAAATTCTAGGTAGAAAAGATCTCTGCTGTCCTTCCCAGGATAATTATCTGCTAGGGGGCAGGGTGATACATAGCTGATAAGATCACTAGGGACTTTCCAGGTACAGAGAACACCCAAACCAATTGAGCCACACTGGCCAGGGCTGCTAGGGGCTTTTGATTGCGTTTTGAGAGCCACTGCTGGAGAAGAGGAAACCGCTGGGAGCCAGGAAGCCTTCTAAGAGACCTCAACCTGGAACACTGAGGGCAGGAGTCAGGTAGCAATGGGCTCTGGCACGTTGCAAACCAGGGGCAGAAACGGAGAGTTCCCTCCACGAAACAATGCTCCTGGAGCAAGTCGCCTACTCCATCTGTCTGCTAGCTCTAAGGAACACAGCCCAAAATAAAAATCCCTAATTAGCAATTCCTGCAATCCAGAGCAAAACAATGTATTTGTTTCCTAGAATAATCTGGAGCCATATTCAGCTTGGCAACCAGTGTGTCCCACACATTCATGCAGTGTGCCATGTGAAGACTCCAGCAGGGATCTTTACTAAGTCAGGGTACGAGGGGGATGGCTCTGGGGGTCCGCTGCCTAGGCAGCCGCAAGTAGGGGCCCAGAACAGAACCGGCTTTATCAATGCTGTGCAGCGGGTGTCTGTTACAGGGCAGCTAGGGAATGAAAGGAGCTTCAGTGGGACTTCTAAACACCAGTTCCCACGGAGGCCAAACCAGGGACATGTGGCTGTCAGGCTCCTAGAGCATCCACTGTGGAGGACTGATCTCCAGCCCAGGAGTCAGGGAAACTGATTCTACCTGACCTCTGTTATTAGCTTGTTTTGTGACCTTGAACAAATTACCAATCCCTTCTGTGCTTGCATTTTCTCACCTGGGAAATGGGGGCATGTTATTTGCTCTGCTCACAGTCTGAGGATTAAGAGCTAGAAGGAACACATTAGGCAGTTGAAGCACAAGCACTTACTGCAGCAAGGAGAGGATGTGAGAAGCAATCTCTCCAGTTAGGAAATAGTGGACCACACTGCCCATAGTGCTCCCTGTGTTTTCCGGCCACCTCCTCACATGGGGGTGGGATTGGTCACCATGACCTGAGTGTTATGAATGTTTTTTTTCCTTCCAATCCTTGCTCTCATTGATTCATGTATTCATTCAACTAAATATTTACTGAGGACTTTGCATATCAGCCACTTCAACAAATTATCCCAGAAAGGTGTGACGCATGTGACAGTGAGGGAAGGACAGGATGGTTTGACACAGTCTCTTCTGAGATAATCACCTTTCTTAATTCTACCCCTTTGGATTAGTTGTGCCTGGTCTTGAACATAATAGACATGGAGTACTTCAATGTGTACTGTTTTGTGTCTGTTTTCTTTTGCTCGACACAGTGTCAGTAGATTTATCCACTCATGTTTTGCATGTATCAGTATTCTTTTTTTTAAATCACGGGCTAATTTCCATTGTTTGAATATACCACAGTTTGTGCATCCACTCTTTTACTGAGGAAAGTAGGTATTTGTTATTGTTTGCTTTTATGTTTGTTTTGAGGATGCCAAAAGTAAAATAATTTAGAAATAAATGATAGTGAAAAGATATAACAGTATAAATTCTTGTGGCCTAAGCTCTAAAAAATATTTTTAAAAGTATGAACAAAAGATCAAATTTATTTACGCCAAAAAAAATCTTTAAAAAAATCTAGTAATAAATTCAAGAATGTGCCAGATGAATATGAAGAAAACTATAAGATTTTCCTGAAGAACATTAAAAATAGAATAAGTGGGGGAAATTGTTTTGGGGATGAAAAGACTCAATCTGTATTATAAATATGTCGCCGTGTCAGTAGCAGTGGGCTCCTTGTGAAGCAGACATTAAGATGGAGTGAGGGGTGCCAGGGTCTGTTTGGGGGTAACATGTGTCGGGTATAAAAGCAAGACTGGGCAGGAGAGCCCCAGCCTGCGAGGCACATCTGACAGTTCTAGTAAACCCAGGGACGAGTTCTAGGCAAAAATGGCCCATGAGAAGACTCTTGCATGGGAAGAAATGGCCAGTTCCCTAGTACCCTCTCTGCACTCAGTTCTTGGTGGGGCCTTCCCGGAAAGGGAATGGCCTTAAGATGGAATGTAAAAGGAAAAGAAAACAAAACAGAATCTTGAAAAGTCTATTATTTTCCAAAAACAACAAAAATATGAAGTATTGAAGTATACATATGACAAACAGTAAAATCTTTATAAAGAAATTGATATTTTATTGAAAGACATTACACAAAGATTTAATTAAATGGAGACACAAATCATTTTCACATATTGAAAATTAAGAACTTTTAAGATAGCGGACCTCCCCAATGTAAACAAACACAATATCATATTTTTGTGATGGTTCTTGACCAGTTGATTATAAAATATTTATGAAAATGCAAAGGACCAGGAGCAGTTAAGATGTTTTTTGAAAGCGATAAGGATGGGTGGGGGGAGTCATGCTGCTTAACATCAGGACCAGCTATGGATCTGCAGTAGAGAGTGAGGTTTATCCTGAGGAGTAGAGAAATGTGATGGACTAGAGAGTCTAGAACATACCCAGGAATTTTAAAAATGCCAGTAAGATGTGGGTTTCTTTTAGGAATCAGGATGCAATTTGACAAATTCTAAAACATGTTTGGAATAATATAAAATAATCAAGAGAATTTCTAAAATTATGACTAATGCTCTATTAGATATCAAAACCTATTAAAACAACATAATGCTAGACCCACGTGGATCAGTGGGATAGCGAAAAAGAAAAAAACAAACTAAATCTATAAGGCATTTAGAATACGGTAGAGGTAGAATTTCATAGTAATGACAAAAATTTGGTCATTGAATAAATGGCATTGAGAGAACTGGGTAGACCTGTGTGGGAAAAAGTAGAATACATATTTATAAGATATTCAAAAGTAAATTCCAGCTGTAGCACAAAAATATAATAACAAACCTAAAACTGTAAGATAACAAAAAATGTATAGAAGAGCATTTTCCCAATCTTGGTATTAGCGTGAAATAAAACTCAGAGGCCGTATTTGAAAAGACTGGCAAGTTTTCAATGTGAAACATTTAAACGTTGTTTGACAAAAGGCATCATAAACAAAATTTAAAACAAAGGACAGCCCTGGAGAAAAAAAAATGTCCCTATTTATGTAATAGACATGGTTTAATATTGAAAAAGTGATTACAAATAAATTTAAAGAGACAACCTAATAGAAAAATAGCCAGAGGATCTGACAGGCAGCTTAAAAGAGGAACAATATAAGTGATAAATGACAAAAAATGTTCAACTTCATTGCTAATACAATAAATGCAAATCAAACAATGAGATATAAGAGACAAAGATTTTTACCATTCAGACAGGCAAACGTTTAGAATGTTTATAACATTCCACACTGGTGTTAAAAAAGAATGAAGTATACCTCAATATAATTGTTTATGATAATTCTTGCAATTACATTTTATTTTATTATGTTTTTTTAAGTTTAAAAGCAACACAGAACAATAGACATGGAACGATCTTATTTTTGAAAAACAAACAACTAAATTCACGTGTGCGTGTTTCTGGTGCGTCTGTGTTTGTATGTGCGTAGAGAAAGGTCTTGAAGGCCTTCGCATTAAACCATTAAGAGGGTTAACTCAGGGGAAATGTATGTGGAGGGCTTTTTGTGTATTACTTCATGTAACTCTGTGTTTCAAAATTTTAAACAATAAGAATGCATTTAGGAATAAAGCTTAATACATAAGATGTGAAGGTTAAAAGGGAAAAATAGTGAGAAGATAGAACTAGAAGGCTGAAAATTAGAAAGAAAAGCAGTAAAATATACACATGAGGATAGAAGAACAATTGAAATAGTCCACATCAAGACAACAACAAAAGACCACAAAAATATGTTCAAATAGCACTGAGACAGATGTCTATTGCATCAAATATATCTTTCTCAAAACAAGAGAACAGAGTGACGGGAGGTCAGTTTGAGGTGGGCTCCGGTCCCAGGGAGAAGGGATCCCTCTTCCAAGGCTGGCTGTGGCCAGGATGGGTGCTCCTGGCCTTCCGGGGCTGCGGCTGGTGTCCCTGCCTGTCCTGCTTTGGAGGGCCCATCTCTGTGGCTAAGCTCTCTCTCCCTTTCTCTCTCTCATTTTTCTTCTCCATGCTAAGTTCAGCCTTCTGCCAAAGCAAATCTCCTTGAACTCCGCCTGCTGCATCCATGTCTTCCCTGGTCCTTTGGCCATCACAACTGTGTCATCATGCAGGTGAGGAAAGAACAGAGCCCACTGAGCCACTTCTTGGGAGGCCACTTTGTCACCATCCAGGTTAAGGTAGGAAGTGGTCTGCGAAATTGGTGGGCAAGTTGTGAGGACCCCACAACCCACTCTATTTTCACAAATGCATCCTATCAGTATGTGGGTTCCTTAATTTTTCTTGTTTAATCCGCCATTGCGCTTATGGTTGTTTTGTTTCAATGACGGTGATTAAGAGAAGAATCAGTCATCATCCCAAGCGCAAACTGTCTATTTCCAAATGAGAGAGTCAGCTGATTTACTTCCCCGGACAGCCAGCGCTTTTGGGCAGTCTCTCTCTTCACTGTGTTGTTATTATTTCCACTACTGGAGCCCTGTTGTTGAGCTCCACACCCCCACCACCGTGGAAGACCCAGAGTCTCCCAGGACTGTTTGGGAAACACGTGTAAGCAGAATTCATCAACTGTTGGGCACCAGCAGTGAATCCCCTCAAGTGGCATTCCAGTAGAGCAGGAGCGGGGCTGCGGGTGGAGGTGGGAGAGGTGAGCCTGGCTGTCTTCAGTAACATCGTTGCTAAGTTCTGATTTGCTCCTTTCCTGGATGGCTGTGCTGGCTCACCCTGGAAACAGTCACTTTCCTGGAAGCTCCTCATACAGGCTACGAGCTGCCAGCACCTCTGCCTCTGAGCTCCCTGCTGCCTATGGTCCTGCTGCCTTCAAGAGCCTCATATCTCTTGTGTTATCAGAGGCTGAGCCTTTTTCCAGAGCAGCAGGAGTGTCCACACTCCCTTCTTTGGAGTGTTAGCTTTGTTGGAGTGGCTGGAGGACAGGGAACGGTGCATGGAAAGAAGAGGGACTGAAACTCATGATGGAAAATATTTAGTCTCTCTACCTGTTTTAGAAAATTAAAGAATGATGGCACAGTGGGGCCCAAACTGATTGTTCAATGGGGGATGAATGAGATCCCTGCCTTCCTGCAGGGTACCTGCTTTCCGAAGGCTGCCCCACCACCAGGGTGGGGTTGGTGCTAGAATCTGCTCCATCTTTGATGTAGAAGAAGTGATAATGGATTCAGAGAGAGACTGAGCCCCAAATCCACTGGCTTCAGTAGTCTATGTTTTGACCAAGTGAATGAATTGGCTCTGGATTAAAATGAATGGATTTTTGGAAAACTCAGTGGGGATAGAGTGGGCACTCAGGTCAAATGGCTAGAGAGTAACCCTGGCTAGTACAGACTGCTAACTGTGTGCTGGCACTTCATCTGTGCCCGCTCACTTCCTGCTCATCACGGTTCTAAGAGGCAGGTAATCTCACTGTCCACGTTTTACAGATGAGGAATCTGAGGAACAGAGAGTTTGTGTTGCAGTTCAAGATTGAGGAGCTAGAAAGTGGGAGATCTGGGACTCAAATGCAGAAGTTGGGCTCTGGACTCATGTTCTTAACTACTGCACTCTACGTTCAGGCTTCCCCACACCCCACGCAGCCCTTTCCCACCAGTGTCCTGACCCAGTCCCTGCTTTGGTTCTCCAACCGGGGAGCCTGCTACCTAACCCTGGACCTGCCCCTCCAGAGTCAGCCTCCTGGTGGCCGGTCCCAGGGTTGATGCAGCCCCTCATCTTTCCCAGCATCTGTGCTCAGCCCTCCCATCACTTTGGCCACAGTAGCCTTATCCCTAGGGACTCTCAGACCTTCTGGACAGCCCAGGAGTGTGGGTCAAATTCAGAGGCTACCCTTCCCCATGCACTTTGTCCTTGTTGCTTCTCACCCACCCTTTCTAGGCCTTCAAGCACGTGGTGTCCTTCTCTCTTCCCCAAGCCCCTCACTCATAGGCTTTTCCAATGAGGCTCTCCCCGGCTTTTCCTCCAGGACCCAGCACAAGGTGACCCAAATTCCCTCGCAGACTAGTCCTTCCTCTTCTCACTGTATGTTTGTTGTCCCCACTCCTTTTTAAGTTTTGGTCAAATTCTGTATTTTTATATCAGTTAGTTATTCGTGTGGACACCCATCTCCCCTATGAGACCCCACACTCCTTGAGGTCAGGCACCCACTCTTGTTCATCTTTGAGCCCTTTCAGCAGCCAGCCGAGGGCTTAGCTCACATTAGACCCAATGCACATTTGGCCAGATGACTTGCCAGAGGGGTACAGGTTATTCCTGTCCCCACAGTTTACTCACCACCCATTCATTTAATAATGGCTAGCCCAGTCATTTATAATCATTCTGACATTGCAAACTCATGGGAGTTCCAGATTCTGGGACTATTCACGCCACTGAGACTCACAGCATGGCAACCATCATATTTTGCCATGTATAATGCACTCCCATGTATAATGTGCACCCACGTTTTTGGCCCAAACTTTCAGGAAAAAAATCTTTCATTTAAATTTCTTAAATTCAATTATTCATTTATTTATATTTAGAAACAAAACTGATTATCACTTTCCAGGGTATGATTTTGCATATGGATATCATTATTGCTTTCTAGAGTTACACTTTTAATGCATGAGCATAAATGAAAGAATTAAAAACATTTATGTGGAAACAGAATTAGTACCACCCATGTATAATGTGCATCCTTACTTTTCCCTCAAAAATTTGGGCAAAAAAGTGCACATTATACACAGCAAAATGTGGTATATGTGTGTAAACACTTTTGAAGATTTTAAAGGGAAGTTTTTACCAAGTGGATGGAGGGAGCTGAGAAAGCTGAAGATCTCCCTATTGAATCTCCGATTTGTAAGTTAGGAAGTTCCTGCCCCAGATCCATTGAGACCTCCAGGATTTGGAGTGTGGTGGAAGAGACATTTATAATTTCCACATCAAAACATGATAGGATTGTAGAGATGTTTACTCTTTTGTGACTTGTATTTTCTAGACATTTAAAAAAACTCCATTTAATAGATAAGAACATGGATTTGCTGAGGGCTTACTGACTCTTCTGTTCACCCTCATCCTCATTTATAACTTACTTCAATTAATTCTTTTTAATAATGCAATAAGAACCTACAAAATTTCCAAACAAAACTAGGCCCTTGGCTGCAACCCACATCTAACCATGTGGTTCCCTCATGCCAGCCCTTCACCTTCTCTCACCCCACTTGACTTTCGGTGCTGTAATCCAATCAGATCTGGAGTCAGGGGCCTGGCCTGTTTTATCACCTTCTCATCTGTCCCTGTTGTCACTAATAGGGCAAATCTGTTTTGCAGGCTTAGCATTTGAAATATCCTTAAATGGCTTCACTTGGCAGAGCATAAAGCTCAGATTAAATTCTGCTTCTTATAGCATAATTTTCTATGTTTAAGAGAAGCTCAAATATAGCTGAGATCTTATTCATCTTGAAGCCATCACCCATCAATTTGGATGTAACTTCCTTTGTCACATTCTAGAAATTCTTTCTTTAGGATAGGACCAGGGCGGCTGACTAAGAGATCCCCACCCCACATTCCCTGCCCACCTCCTCTCCAATACTGTTTAGTGTTTTTCCCTCAGTCTCTGTCGTGAGGTGGAATGGCCACTGAGTGACATTCTCCTTCTAGGCTCATGATTTCGAGGCTGCTCTATGGAGTGACACATGCTGCCGGTAGTCACTCCTCCCTGTACCGAGTGTGTGTGTGTTTTGCAGTTACAGACATAAGTAGGAGTCATAAGACACACACCCAGACTTGAAGAGGGGATGAAAAAAATGATAGGTTTTGTGGAGCCCCCTTAGTTCATCTTTGCCCTTGTTGGGAGAGGGTCTCTTAGAATAAAAATGAATTCTGGGTGATGGTTTGAATTGACAGGATAAAGGCCTGTTTGTCTTATAGATGTTTTACTCTGAAGAATATGCAAGACCTAAAGTTATGCAGACTGAAAGTATTATAAGGAGGCTCCATCTGTCACCAAAAGAATGCGGTCTCTAAGACATTGACCACAAGGGGCTCTGTTAGAATGGAATCCACAGTCTTAAGCCTGGGGGCCAGTTAAGGGTGGGGCTGGGGTGTGGAACCTGGGAGCAATGGAGCAGAAAGTAAAAAGGGAGAGAGAAGAAGGAATTTGGGACTTCTGACTTAAGGCTGACTCCGTCTGCCCTGAAGGGCTATAGTAAGTGAAAAGTAAGGACATGTTTAACATCATCCTCTGTGCTCTGGGTTTCCTCATGGCTGGTCACTGGAAAGATTGTTTTCTTTCTGGTCAAGGTGTTGCAGGACATAGGAACAGGGTAACATTAGGAAGATTGTCAGCATGAAGGAATGCTTGGCTTGGCTTTCTGCAGGCCAGAGGTGTAATGAGATGGTGCACTACAGCTCATGATGGGCTCAGTGGTAGGGAGCTCCTCCGCGGTACTCAGCCCACAATCACTCTTTGCCTAGGAGCTGCCCCCAAATCATAGCAGTGTGGCCCAGTAACCAGACCTGTATTCTTTATATTTTCCCTGAGGCAAGTAATTGGTCCAAAGGAGGAAAACTGGTCCAGGTTGCTCCAATTGTATCTTATCTTCAGTGAGGATCAGACTATGGAATGGAAAGACACTTGGACCGGGAGTTCCTACAGTGGAGTCATGTCAATGGTGCTCTAGGGGAAATGGATCTTCCAGCCTCAGTTAGCCTTTCAGGCCGGCATTGTGACCTTAATTTTATGAGAATTTCCCAGAGTCAGAATCACCTGTCTAAGCTGCTCCTGAATTCATGACCCATAGAAATTGTATGAAATAATAAATGCTTTTTGTTGTTTTTAGCTGCCAAGTTTGGGGGCAATTTCTTATATTGCAATAAATAACACAGAAACATATATACATCTATGGTGTATCAATGAGGAATGTTTTTGGCAGCAAGTCAGAGAATACTTGGCTACAATCTTAAATATCGGGGTCATCTAATACCATGTTAGTTTCCAAGGGCTGCTATAACCAAGCACCAAGTTAGGTGGCCCAGAACAAGAGAAATGGATTGTCGCACAGTTCCAGTGGCCAGAAGTCAGAACTTGTGGTGTTGGCAGGGACATTCTCCCTCTGAAGGTACCAGGTAAGGATCATTCTGCCTTCTTTCCTAGCTTCCAGTAGCCTCAGGCATTCCTTGGCTTGTAGGTGGCTGTCTTCTCCTTGTGTCTGTTCACATTGTCTTCCTTCTGTGCATGTGTCTGTTTCTGTGCCCAAATTTCCCCTTTTTATAAGGACAACAGTCATATTGGATTAGGGCTTCCCCTGATGACCTCATTTTAAGTTGATTACTCCTGCAGAAACCCAAAGAAGGTTACAATGTAAGGTAGTAGGGGGTAGCATCCCCATAGGTCTTTTTCTGGAGTCCATAATTTAACCTAAACAAATGCTTTCATATTAAGAAGTCTGGAGGGAGGAGGCCTCAGGGTTGATGTGACCTATATAGATCCAGTGACCTATATGATGCCATCAAAGACATAGACATTCCTTTCACCTTTCTTCACCAACCATATCTTTTTGGGGATGCTGCTTCTCCATTTCTGGTTTTCCTTCTCTGAGCAGAGGTATCCATCGGTGTAATTTGCATCCTTTCTCCAAGGAAAAGGAAGTGACTTCTCTGATCAGTAAAGCCATGTAGAATACCCTGAATGTGTGCATCTTAGGTATTTTCCTCTTGGGACTCAGCTGCCAGCAGGGAGATCATGGGCTCTTCTCTCCTCACAATGTCAGTTTTATATGGGGAGGGACCTTACCCCCTGGGTGGGCCTTCAGCGTGGGAATGTGCAATTTCAGAAACTTAAGCATCTGGGACATTGACCAAAAACATTAAGAAACAACCTGAGGGGATGTGAAGGAGCAAAATATTCACGTGGCAAAGCCTCCAGTGGGCCAGGGCATTTGTGTGGCTTATTGTCTTATACTCTCATTATGGCGATTTGTTAAGGAGGAAGCTCTTTCTCTGCGTTGATTTTTAATTCTATGGAGTTTAGCTGTTTATGTGACTGTAGCTTGTGAGTGACGGTTTCTATAGAGCCGTGGTTCTCAACTTCAAATGTGGACAGAATCACCTGAAGGACTTGTTAAAACACAGATTTCTGGGTCTCTATCTTTTTCTTATCTTCCCCCCAAGGGACTACTGTGAGGCAAGATTGTTCTACCACATGGCCTTCCTGGAAGATATCCTGTGTGGCTGAGCAACCAGCAATGGTTTGTGAAGCAGTGGCCAGCTTGGTAGTGCACTGATTCAGATTGGATTCCCCTCTGTTGCTGCCTCACTTCCCGTTTTCCCTTGCTCTTGCTGCCCTGGGCTTGTGCCTCTCAATAAAGCACTAGCACATAAACTCTGCTTTGGGTTCTTTTTGCCAGAGACCCTGGGCTAAGAAAGGGCAAACAGGGAAATGAAAATTAGGGGTTATATATAGGTAGGTTCTCCCCACAGGAATAACTTACTCAAAAGTTATGGCTTTTAGCAAAAGAGCCCCTATCTGAACACCTTGTTGGCATGGGCTCAGCTAGGGATGTGGGGACTGGAATTTGGATTTCCCATCCGTGTCCCACTGTGAGCCAGGAACGTGCCTGTGAACCAGGTGCGGGCGATCAAGCTTCTACTCTGGGTCTACAGACACCCAGATCTCCAACCTTAAGAAATTCACTTAGTCTTTGTGAGTCATAATTCTATCAAATCACAGAAGTTGATCAACAGCTAAAGGTTGTTTTACAGGTAGGCACGTGTAGCATGAAGAGCACGGGACTTAGAACCAGGAGAGGTCACTAGACCCTCTGAGCCTTAATTTCTGCCTTTATGGAACAAGGGGGTAGGAATAAATAAACTTCAGGACTTCTCACTCTAAATCATGGATTGCTAGATTTTGAGACTTACTTGGGTTCACAATATAAAGTGGCTGGGGACTAACCCTGCTTTTTGCCTGTCCTCAGTCTGAGATTCTGGGCTTACTGCTTGAGGCTGGAACGTGCTTGTTGTCTTTGACTCACCTCTGTTCTCTGTTTGGTGCTTCAAGGTTGGGCTCTGTAGGTTTTGGATTACATGGGGTTTGGGGTTGGCTAAACATCCCAAAACTTTTCCATGCCTGTGGGGACATTGTTTATGGACTGTGTGCTTTGTTTTATTTGCTTGTTTTTTAAATTTTATTTTTCATTTCCAGTTTGCACTCAATATTATTTTGTATTAGATATTGGTTAGGCAATCACAAACTTTACATAGGGTGTAAATACATATATTTTATGGCGCCAGGTGGATACTGATCTTTCCAGTACCCACCTGGCACCATACCGTTATTATAATGTTATTGACTATATTCCCTATGCTGTGCTTTACATCGCCCGTGACTATTTCGTAACTACCAAGTTGTACTTTTTAATCCCCTCACTTCTTCCACCCAGCGCACCACCCCCTCCCCTCTGGCAACCATCAGTCTGTTCTCTGTGCCTGTGAGTCTGTTTCAATTTGGTTCTTTAGATTTCACATATAAATGAAATCATATGGCATTTGTCTTTATCTGGCTGACTTACTTCACCTAGCATAATACCATCTAGCCCTATCCATGCTGGTGCAAAAGTAAGATCTAATTTTTGTTTATAACTGAGTAATATTACATTATAGACATGTACCATCACTTTTTTATCCACTTGTCTATTGATGGGCACTTGGATTGCTTTCATATCTTGGCTATTATAGATAATGCTGCAGTGAACGTAGGGGTGCATACCTTTTTAAATTAGTGTTTGGGGTTTCTTTGGATTTATACTCAGAAGTGGAATTGCCAGGTCATAAGGCAGTTCCATTTAAATGTTTTTGAGGACCCTTATACTGTTTTCCACAGTGGCTGCACCAATCTGCATTTTCACCTACAGTGTACAAGGGTTCCCTTTTCTCTACATCTTCATCAGTACTTGATATTTGTTGATTTATTGATGATAGCCATTCTGACAGGTATGAGGTGATATCTCATTGTGGTTTTAAATTGCATTTCTCTGACAGTTAGGGACATTGAGCATCTTTTCATCTGTTTAATGGCCATCTGTATGTCCTTTTTGGAGAAGTGTTTTTTCAGGTCCTCTGCCCATTTTTTAAATTGGGTTGTTTGTATTTTTGTGTTGAGTTGTATGAGTCCTTTATAAATTTTGGATATTAGCCCCTTATTGGATGTATCAGTGGCAAATATCTTCTTTCAGCCAGTACGTTGTCTTTCTGTTTTGTTGATGGTTTCTTTTCCTGTGCAAAAAGTTTCGGTTTGATGTAGTTTAACTTGTTTATTTTGTCTTTTGTTTCCTTTACCTGAGGAGCTATACCAGAAAAAGTATTGCTAAGAGAAATATCAGAGACTTTACCACCTCTGTTTTCTTCTAGGAATTTTATGGTTTTGAGTCTTACATTTCTTGTATTGGTATAAGAAGGTTGTCTAATTTCATTTTTTTTGCATATATCTGTCCAATTTCTCAACACCATTTATTGAATAGATTTTCTTTACCCTCTTGTATATTCTGGCCTAATTTGTCAAGTATTAATTGACAATAAAAGTGTGGGTTTGTTTCTGGGCTTTGTATTATGTTCCATTGATCTATGTGTCTGTTTTTATGCCACTGCCATGCTGTTTCAATTACTATGGACTTGTAGCATACTTTGGTTTTTTTTATTGTATTTTATTGTTTATACTATTACAGTTGTCCCAACTTTCCCCCCTTTGTTTTCCTCCATCCAGCACCCCCACCACACTCCCTCAGGCAACACCCACACTGTTGTCCACGTCCATGGGTCATGCATATACGTTCTTCAGGTACTCTATTCCCTATGCTGCACTTTATATCCCCATGACTATTCTTTAACTACCAATTTGTATTTCTTAATCCCTTCACCTTTTTTACCCATCTGCTGACTGCCCCCATCTGACAACCATCAAAACATTCTCTGTGTCTATGATTCTGTTTCTGTTTATTTTGTTTTTTAGATTCAATTGATGATACATGTGTATTAATTGCCATTTTATTATTCATATTTTTTGTCTTCTTCTTATAGTAGACCCTTTAATGTTTCATCTAATACTGGCTTGGTGGTCATGAACTCCCTTTAGCTTTTTCTTGTCTGGGAGGCTCTTTGATTTAAATGTCCTTTGATTTATCTGTCCTTTGATTTAAATGATAGTTTTGGTGGGTAGAGTAATCTTGGTTGTAGGTCCTTGCTTTTTATCACTTTGAATATTTCTTGCCAGTCCTTTCTAACCTGCAAAGTTTTTTTTTGAAAAATTAGCTGACAGTCTAATGGGAACTCCCTTGCAGGTAACTAACTGCTTTTCTCTTGCTGCTTTTAATATTTTCTTTTTGTATTTACCCTTTTGCCTTTTAATTGTGATTGGCGTGGGCCGCTTTTGGTTCATCTTGTTTGGGACTCTTTGCACCTCCTGGTTTTATAGGTCTATTTCCTTCACCAAGTTAGGGAATTTTTCTTTGATTATTTTTTCAAGTAGGTGTCCAATTTCTTAGTCTCTTCTCCTTCTGGCATTCCCATGATGCAAATATTGATACACTGTAGCTGTCTCAGAGGCTCTTAACACTATCCTCCTTTTTTTATCTCTTTTTTTCTTTTTGCTGTTCTGATTGTTTTTACTTCCTTGTGTTCCAAATCACTGATTTTATTCTCAGCTTAGTTCTCTCTACTGTTGATTCCCTGTAAACTGTTCTTATTTCAAGTAGTGTATCCTTTGTTTCTGACTGGATCTTTTTTTATCTGTTGAGGTCCTCACTAACTTCCTTGAGCATCCTCATAAACGATGTTTTGAACTCTGCATCTAGTAGATTGCTTGTCTCCATTTTGTTCAGTTCTTTTTCTCGTGTTTTGCTTTCTTTCAGCTGGGCCATGTTTCTTTGTCTCCTGATTTTGGCAGCCTCTCTGTTTTTTCCTATGTATTAGTAGAGCTGCTGCATTACCCAGGATTGATAAAATAACCTAATCTAGTAGGTGTCCTGGAGGGTCCAGTGGCACAGCCTCCCCTATTACCTGAGCTGGGTACTGAAGATGCACCCACCATGTGGATGGTTTACACCTTCCTCTTATAGCTGAGACTTGATTGCTGTTGGCATGTCCAAGGTCAGCCACTACCAGTGTTTTGTCCAGGGTTACACAGCATAAGCTACAAAGTGATCTGCAGATCACTGCTACTTATGCTGGGTTTGGAGGTACCCAGGAGAGGCCAAGCTGTGAACCAAAGCTGGCTGCTGCTAGTGCCAGGCCTGGGGAAGCCTAGCAAGAGGCACAAGGCTCACCAAAGCCAGATGCTCCTTGTTTGAGAGAATTTAGGAAACTATGAAGGATTGGCCAAGACAAACCATTCATATGGAAAAGCCACTGTAGAAAGCTTGGGTGGGCCTGAAAGTTGGGTGGGGCAGGGCCTCAGGGAATCGCCAGGGTGACGCAAACAGTGTGAACCACATTGATGGAGTCTCAGATATGGCACCCACCTGCTGGTTCTATGGCTTTGTGGTAGGAGGGCTCAGAAAAGGAACAATGGCCTCTGCCAGTACTTCTGTCTGGGAGAAAGCTGTCCCTTAGCTCTCACCCTGATGCTGGACAATTCAACTCCTCCCCATATGTCTTTGATGCCTTTTAATCTGCTGCCCTGGCATTGGAATTCAGAGGGAGTGAGTCCAAGTAAGTCTATGCATGAGCCCTTTAAGAGGAACTGTCTGGGATTCCAGAAGTTTCTGTCTTCCACAGCCTCAATTCCTGCTGTTTTTTACAGACAAAAGTAATGGAGACTTCTCTTCCTGGCACTGTAACTCTGAGCTGGGGGTGTGGTGGGGGTCTGAGACCCCTCACTACTAGACATCCTGCCCAGTTTTTATCAGACACATGTGAGTGTGGGACAAGCCCATTCCATGTCTTTGTCCCTCCTACCAGTCTCAGTGTGGTTTCTTTTTTAAATCCGTAGTTGTAGGACTTCCATTCAGCTCAGTTTCTGAAGTTCTGAATGATGGTTGCTCTATAGTGTAGGTGTAATTTTGATGTGGTTGTGTGAGGAGGGGAGCCTTGTTTACCTGTGCTGCCAACTTGACCAGAAGTCTCTGTAGTGTACTTTGATGTCTCTAATTTTGTTTTTTTTTTTTTTTTCCCTTGAGATTGCTGTGGCTATTCAGGGTCTTTTGTGGTTCCACATACATTTTTGGATTATTTTGGATTATTCTAGTTCTTTGAAATACACCGTTGGTATTTTGAAAGGAATTACATTGATCTATAGATTGCTTTGGATAGTATGGATATTTTAATGATGTTAATTCTTCCTATTCATGAGCATGCTACATGCTTCCATTCACTTGTATCTTCTTTAATTTCTTTTGTTAGGATCTTATAATGTTCTGAGTACAGGCCTTGTACCTTCTTGGTTAAACTTGTTTATATTCAACAGGTATTTTATTTATTTATATTTTGATGCAATTGTAAATGTGATTTTTTTTGTTTTTCTTTCTGATGGTTTATTGCTGTGTAAAAACGCAACTGATTTCTGAATTTTTATTTTGTATCCTATTACTTTATTGAATTATTTATTAGTTCTAGCAGTTTTTTGGTGGAATCTTTAGGGTTCTTTCTATATGGAATCATGTCATATGCAAATAATGACAGTTTTACTTCTTCCTTTCCAGTTTGTTTGCCTTTTATTTCTTCTTCTTGTCTGAATCATGTGGCTAAAAATTCCAGTACTATGTTGAATAAGAGTGGTGGAAGTGGATATCCCTGTCTTGTTCTTGATCTGAAGAAAAACACTTATAGTTTTTCCCTGCTGAGTATGATGTTAGCTGTGGGCACTTTGTACTTTGGAAGGAGCTTTTATGTATATTACTGGCCAGAACCTGACAGTCTTTTAAGAACTAAGTATTTATATCCACTTTTCTCATGGAAATAGACTCTTGGAGAAGTTAAGAATAAAAGATTCCAAGGCTAGTGAGTTGGGGGCAGAGCTAGGCAAGAAGCCAAGGGTTATTTACTCACAAATGGGAAGGTTGGTGGGGAGAGGCTATTGTGGCTCCATGGGGGGAAACAGAATGTGGAAGGAATAAGACTTGCAGTAGGACTTAAAGGAGAAGGAAGAACAAGGAGGTTTCCTGGGCAGGCTCCTCTTCACTGTTGCCAAGCCAGGCTAATTCCTCTGTTTTCTTTCAATCACTGCCTTTTTTATTGAAAGAAAGCTATGTTGGCTTTTTGTAGAAGCCAGATGGGCTCATGATAAATGATTTGATAAGAACAAAACAGTAGAAAGTAACATGAAAAACTCCTCTGCCTTGGCCCATCCTAAGAACCCTCTGGGACTGTCTTACAAATGTCTGGACCAGTGTTGTCATCCTTTCTGTGGTCCCTGGCATGAGTCATGTCCTCTTTAAATGCTTGTGAGGATGACCAGGTCTATCCCACATATTCCCTATTTTGATTTGGTGTGGGATTTTGGTGCCTGGATCATAGCACGTGTCCCTCATCCATTTTCGGCTTCCTTCAGCTATCCACAGAAGCGGGAAATACATCATTGTATTATTAATAGTGCACAGTAGATGTCACCTGCCAGAAGCAGGGCTTCTCTGGGCTAGAGCACAAGGCTTAGTTCTGAAAGTCTAAGAGGGGCTTCCTATGTCCTTTCTTCTGAACTGAGGATAATGGAGCCTGCAGATCCCACATACTCGCCTCCCTCCCACAGGTCCAGCAGAGAAGATAAAACAGAGGAGTTGACCAGAAGGACAGCCAAACTTGTGCTGCAAGGAGGCTGGGAGTGAAAGAAAGAGTGAAGCTCAAACTCTCGCCTGTTGTAAAATACAGTCACTGTACCCACCAGTAAAACATGGCTCAGGAATGTCCTCAGCTTTGAGCAACTCCTCTTCCCTCAGAAAGGACTAATAAGTTGGTATTTCTTTCCTTAGGTGCAAAAAGGGACCTATTAGTAAAGTTAGTGAAGCAGTAGAACTATCCTTGCCTTATGCATAACTGAAGTTTCCCCTATTAAAGCAACACATTTTATTTAGTGCACAATCCTTCCAACAGCCCCACTTAAACAAATACCCTTTGAGCAGAATAAGTTGATACCTACTGTTTAGGAGTTGGGAACCAGAGATGACAAAGATGTAGACCCTGCTTTAGAGGAGCTTACAAACCAGAATGGGAGGCAGACACCCACATAGTAATAACACTGACAATAGCTAAATGTTCATGAAACAATTATTATGTGCAGATATTATGCCGATCACATTACATACTTTATCTTGTTTAGTCCTCACAACAATCCCACGAACAGATAGCATTCCCAGTCTTCAGATGAGGGAGTTGAGGTTTAGAGAGGTTAAGTAGCTTGCCCAAAGTCTCATAGAGCAAGAGGCAAGATAGGAGTTGCACCGAGTTCTGATAAAAGTCATCATATGTAACCATGGCATCATATGCCTACGGTAGAGGACAACGCAGGGGCTGCAGGAGCCCAGAGGAGAGCAGTCACCTCGATTGTGGAGGTCAGGAGAGTTTCAAAGAAAAGCTCACATGTCATCCTATCAGGCACCCGCCAGTTAAATGGAGGACGAGAGACGGAGCATTAGTAGGTCAGGTCTGCACAGGATACCTCAGTGGGAGGGGGGAAAAGGATGCTGAAAAGGGAAGAGGCGTACGGAGAGGGGCGACGTGAAGGCTGTATTTCCTAAGTATGTATGATCGAGCTCACTCACCTCAAGGTTAATTTGGAAGCATTTAAAAGTGACCACAACTGAGGCTGGTTGACATAAAAATATTTATTTCTGAGGAGGACACGAATGAAAATATCTAAGAGAGGAGGGAAAGGGAGACATCAGGGCATCAGGAGCCGGAATCTCAACCATCTGGGATTCTGCTGAAATTTGGCAGCCCGTTCGAGAGTCTCAGGTATCTTGCCAAAATATTTTTTTAAGGAGGAAAAAACAATAACGTTGCCTGCTATAATAATGCATCAGAAACTCCTTACACTGACATTTACAGATTTCTTGCCAATGACCCAGAGAGCACATAATGGACTGATAGCAGAGGCAGCAAGGGGGAGAAAAAGCAGCGGAGTGATTGAGCTGTGCCTCCTTTGGTTGTTATCATCTTTGCTGCCTTTAGCCATATGCTTTTCAAAGGCACTGACAAGCCTGGACCTATTTCAAAGGAATTCCTAAACCCAGATTTCAAAATCGTTATTACATCTCTGGATTGTCAGCACTCTGTACAGGAAACACACATTTATGGAAGTTCTTAAATGTTTTGCCATAAACGTTGATCAGCCTCTCCTGTCATTACATGATATTGAAAATAGATGCTAATAAATTGCCAATCCAGCTTATTGCCAAGTAATGAAAAGCACTTCTCTTCCTTGAAACAGGATGACTTACCACTTGAGTGAGTTCTAGAAGCTGCATACAAAAGGGAATAAGATGATTTCTTTTTTAGTCTGTTTGGTTGTTCCTTATCACCGCCTCCCCCACTGCCACTTTCAAAAATGGAATGAAAACAGATTCAGGCTGCTGGGAACAGGTTTTTAAGTACAGCATGGACCCTGTTAGTGCCGCAGCTGTCATCCAAGACTTTTGTCATTCTTTGCCACCACTGGATATCCATATGGTTACGTTTTTTCATCCATTTCAGGTCTTCTGCCATTCTTTTTCTTGTCTTCCTTCCACTTACCAACCATGCTCAATTTCACAAATAGAGAAAGTAAAACAGGGGATCAAGGGCCGTGAATAGAGCCTGGAAACCCCCCAAACCAAACGAGGCACTGGAATTCTGCAGTGTCCCTGACTCCATCTTTATCCCAAAGGACAGCATGTTGCTTTGTGAGAATGGTGGGGTTGTATCAAAGGCTCTGGAAAACTAAAAGCCACAAGTACACTGGGTATTTTAAGACTTGTGCAGCTGGAATAAAGCAAAGGGATAATCCTGTGAAAATACATAAGTCTTCCACTTTAGAGAAATTTTTGGATGGATGGAGTATGCAGAGATCTGGCATATGTTGGGATATTTCATCCAAAACGAAAGGAAAGTTGCTTCACCTTGTGCCTCAGCACTGAGAAGAAGACCAGTGTTTCAAGGACACCCTTGAATGTTGGAGTTAGCATGGTTACCTATTTAAGTGTCTGTTCCACCCTACAATTGGTAACATTAAATGTTCCTTGGGAACCAGTACAAAGTCATGTTCAGCTTCTTGAGAAGAAAGCATGAGATCATGAAATCTGGGGGCCGGCGCACGTATTGCATGTCAGCCATTTTTTAAATCCTTGATATATATTAACTTATTTGATCCTCATAACAGCACACAGGTTTTATGCAGATCTAGCATTTGAACTTAAACAGGACATGTGGCTCCCAAGCCCAATGCTCTCCATCGCCATGCTTTACTGCTTTCATTTTTCAGAGCTGTCAGTTAATCTTGGAGACTGCAGTTTCCAGGTGATGCCCATTCCTCACCCCGTCTATCACACCTTCAGTATTCTTCAACCTATGGAGTGGGTGATAAGCTTAAATACTGCCCAGCTGCCCACTTACAATAGTGAGAGGTGGGGATGAGTGAGAGGCAGAAATTTGCCATACTTATTACTTTAAAGAAAAAGAGAAGAAGGTGATTATTCAATCTTCAAATACTCTGAAAGCCGTACAGAAATATACAATTAATTAAGAATATGGTAATTCACACATATGAATTTTGTCCCTTTTCTTTACTACCATACATTAGGATGTATATAACTTCTGGTATCTGGGGATTACTTCAATAACCAACAACTTTTAAAACAATATTTTTTCCAGAACTTTCTTTTAGAATTATAACCTCAGATAAAGCAACCCTTCTCATCCATTTCTCACACAACCTTGAGTTCTGGTCCAGTTCTTCCCTTGGCTACACTTACATCCCACTCATGTAAGGAAACACCTCTCTCCAAGTCCTGAGCCACCTCCCCAACCTCTCCTTTCACTGCTCAGTAAAGGGAGGGTCCCCATTTCAGGGTTTACTTTGGGGAACTCCCAAATGTAACAGAACAAATTTTGCTACTATTTTTAATCTCACACTGCCCTCTAAGGATGGTGGGGTCTTTTGTTTGCTGAATCCAAGTGATGTCATTGTCTCTGGGATAATAACCTTCTACATTCTTGAGGATAGGATTTAAATGCTGGAGGGAGGATGCTGTAGGTATGTAATTTTGGATACATAAGCTAGAAGAGAGCAAAATTACTGTGTTTAAGGAATTAGGAACTATAAAATAGAGATAATAAAGCTTTAAGATGTAAGATTGTATTGAGGGCTGAAGGAGATAATTCGAAGCATCGGGGCACAGCTCTCAGCATGCAGTGAGTGCTGAACCGATGTTAAAATGTTTTATGCTGCTATCATTTTGTTGTTCTTGTTATATAAGCCTTTCTGGAAAGAATGTGCTATTGATAGAAACAGAATTAAGAAGAGAATCAAAATAAAGGACTACAAATGATGTTTGGAAGTGTTACTTGTAATAGCAATTTAAACATAGAGCTAGGAATGAACATTGAAGAAACTAAGGTTATAGAGGCAAAAAGTACATGTAATGAGCTTGGAAAATGAAAAATAAAATAACATGGAGTAAAAGTCAGGGAATGGGAAGAAGATTGTATGCTAATTTGTTTTAGGTTTGTCTCTAGAATATAGCATACAGTTGGCTTTGTGGACCAATCTGAAAGTCTTTTTGACTTCATATCTAAATTTTGCTCATTTACATTAATTAATATGAGGTGTTTGGCTTTGTTTCTGTAATATTTCATTTTATACATTCTCTTTCTTAACCTTAAAAATATTTTGCTATGTGTTTGCTTTGTTTTTGTTTTTCATTGCAATTTCTTTGAGATAATTACAGATTCAAATGCACTTGTCAGAAAAAATGCAGAGATATCTTGTGTACTTTTTACTCAGTTTCCCCCGATGGTAACATTTTGTAAACTCTAGTATGTTATCACAACCAGTATATTGTCACTGGCACAACCACGAATATTACTCAAATTTTCCCAGTTGTTCGATTTGTTTTGAGTGTCTGTTCTTTTAATAATTGAGAAATTTTATATTTTACTCTAATTTTTAGCTTTGTAATTTTATGTAACTATCTTACTTACAATAGAGATATATTGATATATAACATTGTATTAGTTTTAGGTGTATAACATAGTGATTATATATATATATATTGCAAAATTTTCAATAATTAAGAGAATAAATTTAATTAACATCCATCGCCACAGTTACAATTTTTTTCTTTTTAATATATTTTATTGCTTATGCTATTACAGTTGTCCCATTTCCCCCTTCACTCTCCTCCACCCTGCACACCCCTCCCACCCACATTCCCCACCTTTAGTTCATGTCCATGTGTCATAAGTTCTTTAGCTTCTACATTTCCCATACTATTCTTGCCCTCCCCCTGTCTATTTTCTACCTACCATCTCTGCTACTTATTCTC
>PVIA01003381.1:0-90680 GCA_004024845.1 Tonatia bakeri
GTGGGCTTTTTCCCAGCAATATTGGTCCTAAATTTCACCGCGGCTCATCCTTTCCCATCAGGCCAGGCTGAGAGGAGGGGATTGAGTAGGGAGAGAAGAACTGTGCTTCCAATTCATTATCTCTTGGACTCTTCCCAGATGATGAATTTAGTTGCCAAATCCTGATTAATCTCTTTTGTCATTTTTTAAAGTAATAAATAGATTTTCTTGTCTGAGCTGAAGACAAAGCAGAGAAAATGGGGATTAGGCACCAGATTTAGCTTTAACAGGGACCGCAGGTGTGCGAACCCTTTGGAAAGATCAAGTAATAGAAACTGAGGACAAGTGGGGCCCCGCCTTCCAGAGAACACGCCGCCGGACACGTGTTTGAGCAGGTGCCCAAACACTGCTAACAGAATGAACTAATGTATGCGGGAGCGAATGGGGTTTCCAGGTTGTTTGTCCCTTCAGAGAGTGTCGCTGGAGCCCAGCTTCGGCTGAGAAGGGTTGGCCAGCTCTCTCTGTGAAAGGCTCGGCAGTGAGCACTGGGGGTTCGCGGGCCATGTGCTGTCTGTCACAGCTACTTGTTTCTGCCGCTGCAGAGCAAATGCAGCTGTAGACTACACGTGAAGGAATGAGCATGTCTGCATTCCAACAAAACTGTATTTTATTTCTTGGAAACCATGGTGGCAAGCTGTTTTCACAGACCCTGGGCTAAGGAATCAAAAAGCATTCAAAGCCCCTGGGTTCACATCCCAGGTTTTTCTTGAACCAGCTGCATGACAAGGCAAGCAGCAGTGTCTCTGACCACTCAGCTTCCTCTTCCGTGAGACAGGGACAAAAGCAGCAGTCGCCTCACAGCCACCTCGCTGCCGTGAGGCCTGAAGGAGAGGCAGGCGTTACAGAGCACAGCGTGTGGCGCACAGCACGCACTCGGTCGATCATCATCATCGTTTCCTTTTGTTGTTCTTGTGCCTGTTTCTCTCACTGGAATGTAGGCGCCATAAGAAGAGGGACTCTGTCTCGTTCTCTGCTGTCCTCCCAGCACCTGCCTGGCACAGGTGCGCGCACACAGCTAGATGGCTGGATGGCCGGGAAGGCAGGGTGAACAGGCGAGCTGGGCACAGGGCATGTGTGCTCTCCCGGGGAACATTAAAGTAAATGAAATGTAGTCTCTGACTCCAAGGAGCTTGCCGTCTAGTCTCGGGAAGGACAGCCTAAGCGTGATTATGCAGAGGAAAAAGGGTGGTAGAAAATAGAGGAAGCCAGAGGCAAAGAATCTAATGAAGGGAGGGTGCGGCCGAAGGATTTTCTGGAAGAAACTCTACAGGAGCCGCCAGTGCTTTCCAAGGCCCAGAACCTTTATTCTGGAAATACCTGTGGATTCACCCCACCTTCTGATTGAAAGTATCATGCCAAAGCCAGTACCTTGAAGAGATGTACGTGTTACAGGAAAACTCAGGTTTTCCTCAGTCGTCTTGTAGGCTCTCACCTTTCACACCCCCGTCAGGACAGGACGGCGCACTCATTGAAAACGGAGGTGAGGTAAAGCCTCCTGCGGCCATAGGAGATGGACCCAGTTTTCAAAAAAAGTGTCCTAAAGGAGCAAGCTCATTGTCTTAAATCTGATCTAAAACTAACTTCTTGTTTGGTTCCCATTTGGATTTCTTTCTGATGACAGTGTTCTCCTACTTCATTTAGGAGCGTTCCTCCCAAACCTGATAATTAACTGCATCACCGTAGGGGGAGGCAGCACCGGGCCCTGAGTGAGGAGGCTGTCCCAGCTCTGATCACTGTCACCTCAGACGAATCATTCTACATGTCTGGACTTCTTCCTCTGCTACAGAATGAGGGGACCAGGCTCTGTAACTCCTGTTCTGGGGTTCCAGGGTTGGGTAACCCAGCCGGCCTGCTTGTCTGGAGCTGACAAGGCTGGGTGGCCCAGGAAGCTGATCCCTTGCTGAGCAACACAGTGACCCTGGGGGCAATGTCTTGGGCCACAACATGGTCCCTTAGGCCATGTGTGGCGGGGGGGGGGGGGGGGGGGGGGGGGGGGTTGGGGGGGGACATGCTGGGGTCTCTTGAGAAGAGGCCTAAGGATGCAGTGAATCATGTGGGGTATATTTTCATGATCAACAACACCGAGTCATTGGTCACCTCTGTAAGTGAACAAAACGTGCATCTTGGTGGAAGGTGCTGCACTGTAGCAGAAAAGGAAGGGGGGCCCTTGTGCAATTCTCTACCTCGAAGCTGCCAGTGGATCCTTTCATGAGCTCATCTCTTCTTGTCCTCTAAATTCTGGCTTGTTTCTTTAGGATGTTGACTTGCCCTGCCTTCCCCTCCCCCTCCAATTGCTGCACCATTGCCTAGCAATGTTCCTTTGGCCTTACCCTTGACCTCCCTGTAGCTGTCCTACCTCCAGAAGTCTGAAGAAACCCCACCCCTCAGTGGAAAGTCTTGTTTCCTTTCCAGCTCACCTGAGGCACCTGGCATGTACCCATCAATAAAGGTGCCTCATACAGAGAAGTGGTTCTCAGTGTGAGGAGGAGCGTGTGCCCCCTGGGCAAAGAAGGCTCTGGAGGGGCTTTTTCCAACCCAGGAGCACCCCTACACACATGGATTCTGACTTGCTCCTCCGGGGAATGTTCTCCTAACAGCCACAACGTTGAGAACCACTGCCCAGAGCCTTATTGTCCCTTTGAAATACCTCCTTCAGTGCGGTATGTGCAATCCCTGAATTTCGGACACAGACGGGCAGAGAGGTGTGGGAAGAGTGAACAGTGAGTACGCAGCGAAAGGCTTGCTTCCACGTGCGGCCAGAGCCTGTGGAAGGTGGGAGCTGGGCACCGTGAGAGGCAGAGAAGCCTTCTCCCCGTCCACCCCTCCGCTCCCCTTCCTCTCCCTCTCTCCCACACACCGTGTGGCATTTCACTGTGGGAAGCAGACGAGCTCGGTTTGGTAGATCCATCTTAATACCCCATTCTGCCTGGTTTCTTTTCCCTTCAGTGTTTTGGGGCAGACGTTGGGGCAGAGTGGTGTTGGTGACGGTGGTGGAGGTTACGAAGGGAGCCCTTGTGAACTTGTAGGCTGTACTGCTCCCCTTGCCTTGTTTTGAGGAGGGAAGTCCATCCTGAGGTGGTTAGAAGGATGCTTAGGCTTTATTCTGTATACAAATCACTTGCGATCTTGTTAAAATGATTCAGCAGGTCTAGGACAAGCCGAATAGTCGTTTCCGACGAGCTCCCGGGCGGTGCTGAACTGTGGCCATACTTTAAGTAGTAAGGCCTTGGGAGAGAGGAGGTTTGGCCGCTCCTTAATTTCTGTTTGTTAATCACTTGAATCACCAAGCCCAAGGCTCTTGGGGTCACCTGCCAGTGCCCCTCCTCACCCCGGAAGCTGCGCCGTCAGTGATCAAGTGAGCCCAGAATCCTCTGCTTCATTCGTCAGCCTGAAACAGAAGCAGTGGAAGCCTCTAGTTGCCCAGGGAGGGCCCACTTCCTTTCTGGTTCAGACTGGTGGCATTTAAGGGAATTTTACTATGTCCATTACTCCCCTGGGGACACTGGAGTTATCTATGGCTGTCTAACAAAGTGCCACAAAGCCTAACTTAGACTAACGAGCATTTATTACCTCCCAGTTCCTGTGGGTCGGGAATTCCGGAGCATTTCAGCTGGGTGGTTCCGGCTCAGGGTCTCTGAAACTGCAGGCATCCGAAGGCCTGACTGGAGGATTCACTTCCGAGGTGGTGTATTCACGTGGCTGTTGGCAGAAAGTGTCACTGCCTTGCTAGCTGTTGGAAAAAGGCTCAGTTCCTCACCACACGGACCTTTCTAAAGGGCTGCTTACGCGCCCTAGAGCAGAATGAGTGATCCAAGAGAAAGAGAGAACAAGGAGGAAGATGCAATGACTTTGTGACCTAGTCTCAGATGTGGCACCACTACTTCAGCTTTGTTCTGTTTGTTAGAAGCAAGTCACTAGGTCCAGCCCACACTCAAAGGGAAGGGAGTAGGCTCCACCTCTGGAGATGAGGAGTAGCAAAGAACTGACAGACATATTTTTAAACCTTCACCGTGTGGAGGTACACCCCCCCCCCCAGTCAAGGAGCCACCATGGTAGGTGACTCACTGAAGGGTGAGATACCCCTGGCTTTTGCTCTTCCTCAGGTGCCAGCGAGGTTGTGAACAGACCCCTCTCTCTCCTTGTAAAGACATTTTCAAAATGGAAAGTCAACAATTCTGTTCTGCTGAGACAGGGCCCACCAACTGCTTGTGAAACCACGAAGCAGTTGTAGTACCAGGAGGGCAAGTGTAGCACAGTGAGTGAGGGCCAGCCTGAGGGGTGTGACAGTCCTGAATCTGAGTCCTGGCTCTACCAGCTACCAGCTGTGTGCCCATGTGAAAACCCCCGGAGCCTCAGTTTCTTTATTTTAAAGCTGAGGCGGGGGTGGGGGGTACTAATAGTACCTACCTTGAAGTGTTTTGTGAGACTGAGGTGAGACATTGCATGTAAAGTGCATAACCCCTGGGCTGGCAGACGGTGAGTGTTCACTACCTGTCAGTTGCTATTAGCTGTTTCTCTTGACACCCTGCTTCCACCTGAGGTGAGAGCTTCCTGCGCTCGAAGAATCACCAGCCAGTTTCTGTGCTGCCTTCGGCTGTGCCTCTTCTCACTCCTTACCCAGGTCTGAGTGGTCTGCCTGGCCTCTGCCAGCAACTGAAGGCTGTTCCGCAGGGGGGAAGGTGCTCTTGACAGGCCAAGGCACAACTTTTCCTTGGGCCGGTTCCGTCACCCACCACTCCCCTTCTTAAAAAGGAACATCAGCCAGAGTCCAAGGTGGAAGGAAGCCCCGTTGGCCCCTCTCTTCTGATATAGGTTTCTTTTCTTTTTTTTCCAAAAAATGTTTTATTGTTGACACTAATACAGAAGACCCCATTTCTCCCCACCCTTTGACCCCTGCCCCCACCCCATCTTCACCACAGTGTTGTCTGTGTCCATGGGCTCTGCGTGCATGCATGTATGTTCTTTGGCTAAGCTCTTCCAGTCCTCCACCGCCCTCCTTTCTGAGATCTGTTAGTCTGTTCCATGTATCCATGGCTCTGACCCTATTTTGTTCATCAGTTTATTTTGTTCATTAGATTCTACATATGAGTTACATACGGTATTTGTCTTTCTCTGACTTATTTCACTTAGCACAATGTTCTCCAGGTCCATCCATACTGCCTCAAAGGGTAAGAGTTGCATAGTATTCCACTGAGTAAATGTGCCAAATCTTTTTTATCCATTCATCAACTGATGGGTACTTAGGCTGTTTACAGATTTTGGCTATTATAAATAATGCTGCTATGAATATAGGGGTACATGTATTCTTTCTGAATGGTGTTTTGGGATTCTTAGGCTATATTCCCAGACGTGAGATCTCTGGGTCAAATGACAGTTGCACTTATTTTATGTATTTTATTTTTAGACAAAGGGGAAGGGAGGGAGAAATGGAAAGAAACATCAGTGTGGTTGCCACTCGTGCCCCCCTACTTGGGGCCTGGCCCACAACCCAGGCATGTGTCCTGACTGGGCATAGAACCAGCGATCTTTTGATTCACAGGCCAGTGCTCAGTCCATTGGGCCACACCAGCCAGGACTGGCAGTTCCACTTTTAGTTTTTCTGAGGAAATTCCATACTGTTCTCCACAGTGGCTGCACCAACCTGCATTCCCACCAACAGTGCACAGTGGTTCCCTTTTTTCCACATCCTTACCGACCTTTGTTTAGGTTGCTTTCTTTTGGCCCTGAATTCATCTGGGCTGGCTCCTTCCAAAGTCCAGGCTGGGGTAGGGGGCAGTGTTTTTACCACCTCGTGCCACTTCTGTTTTGAGCTACAGAAAGAAACCCACAGGCTGTTTTGAATTGAACCTCAAATCAGTTCAGGGCAAAGTACTTGAAAGAGTCTTTAGGGAAATAGAAAATGTATTTGTTCTGTGGTATGTTTTGAAATTTTTTTTTTCTAATGTAGTAAAAGTGTCCTGACAGAGATTTTGTCTTTAAAGCAAAAAAATTCTTTACAGTTCACTGTTTTCTCTCCAGGTATTTAGTCTTCCTACAGATCAAAAGGGATCTCTACCATGGTCGCCTCCTCTGCAAAACATCAGATGCTGCCTTGTTAGCGGCTTACATCCTTCAAGGTAATGACTGTGGACAGGATAAATTGGCTTTTCATGCTAACTACTGGTCACATTATTTCAGTTACTACAGATGACTACTTCTCGCATGTGCACAGTATATCTAACTTGAAGCAGAGTCCGAATTAGTGGGCTTTGCCCTGACTCCCTAGTCCCAGGAGGCTCTGACCCCTCAACCCCACCCTGCACCTGAGGGCCTTGTGCCAGCCTTTCAGGTCATTCTTGCTGCTTTTGGGGTGTTTTTTCATCCTTGGTTGATAAAGTTACAGAGACTCTGGAGAGTAATCTGAATCCATTTTTTTTTTCCTTTTATGCGAATCTCAGAGATGTGAAGCATCTTGGAATTCTGGTGTCTATTTCAGAGCGCTTTCCGTTCAGAGTGCTCAAAGTTGAAAATGTTTCTAAGTAAGAAACACATTTCCTAACGTGCTAATAAGGCAGAGTTGCGTCTCGCCCAGCTGGTGCCCAGACTCGCTTTTCCTGCAAAAACGGTGGGAAAGGGAAGCACTCATCATGTATAACCCCTCCTCCTCTCATGAAATGCAGGGGTCTTCTGAGCGCCACTCCCTAGATGACTTTTGGTCCTTAGGCCTGAAACTGTCACCGGATTGTTTGGTACCATAGCACTAAAATCATGACATTTCCACCAAAAAATGTGAACTCTTAGTTAGAAACCTGTGAACTCCAGGAAGCTACTTTATGAAGAGAACCTGGAAGATCCTTGCCAGCAAACTAAAGTTCTTTTAGCAAGAGTCGTATTGTGAGTACATTATGAATATAAAAGTCAGCCCATTAAAACTTTGGCTTCTGAGACTCCTGTTTTTAAAAATCACCTAAACAGGAAGGTGCTTGCCAACCCTAAGATACCCAAAGAGGCTCCTTTCATTTTTAAAGGAGAGCCTGGTTCGGACTAAGTGAGATTTTAAACTCCAGCCTTTCCTTCAGTTTACCCTGACAACCACATTAGAATTTTCATTTTTTTTTTTCTTTAAGGAAATTGAAATCCAACATCAATGTTTTCCATCTGGAGCTTTCTAAATAAAATCATAATAAATGAGTCCACGGCTCAAGGTCACTCTGAACTAAGCCCAGGGAAGCCTTTAGTCTCTTGCTTAATAATAGAAGTCCCCAAGTGTTTGGAAGCACGGTGTTAAACGGTGAGAGGAGCACACACCGACTCCTCTCCGTGCTGCTTGTGGTTCCCACTAGGGAAGGAGAACGGGCAACCGCCAAGCAGCTACAGCTTCCTGCCACCCTTCCTCTTCGCATACCCATGGTGCTCCTTGTAGAGTACTTGGTGTGGACAAAGCTAGGTTCTCACCTAGGAACACACTATGGAGACCACCATGGGCCCACCGCCACCCCTGCCCACAAAGCTCTCAGATCTGCGAGCTTAGCAGCTATAGGGATGGGCTCTGGGGGGGAAAGCCCCACTTCGTGCAGGGAGCTGAGAAGTCAGCCTCAGGACCTGGAGCTGCTGATCTCAGTGGCACTTTCTGGTTACAGCCAGTCTTCCCCACTCCGCCGTCCTCTCCAAGGTGCCTGGCACCTGCTCAGCCCTCAGTGGATATTTATTCACTTGATTTCATTTGGTTTGGACTGAGTTGAGTTCTGAATTTGCATCATGGCTTATTCATCAGTTTGCTGTGTCTGTGCTAAAATTGTCAGAGTCAGAACGAGACTTCCTCCGATCTGACTCAGGCCCAGGGGCTTCTCTGTCTTCCTGATCGAGCTGGTGTCCTGTGTTGCCACGAAGATTATTGCTCCCAGGCCTTCCTCTCGTAACCAGATGGATGGGGATGGCAGTGTAAACCTCTTTTATTGCAAATTTACTTGTGGTGCCCTCAGAACACAGGGTCAGCTCTACTATCTCTCTGCTCAGCCTCGACATCGACCCAGTGTGCTTGCCTGGGCAGACAACTGTGGGCATGCTCCCGAGACCCATGTCCTCCGCCGACCCACAGCCATGCTCGAGATCCATGGTTCTTTATAAATCTGCTGCCTGCTTTGACTTTTGCTCTGTGTGTGAATCTTGTTGCTTTGCCAATCTCTACCATTGTTTTCCTCTACCTTCCTTTTACCAGCGGAGATTGGAGATTATGACCCGGGGAAACACCCTGAAGGCTACAGCTCCAAGTTCCAGTTTTTCCCTAAACATTCAGAGAAGTTAGAAAGGAAAATTGCTGAGATTCACAAGACAGAACTCAGGTGAGTGACACTCGGTCCAAGGCCAGGACACCATCCCCCGCACAGCCTGACCCTCCTGAGTCTGGATGTACCATTTTCGGTGACTGCAGCCACCGAACCCGTGGGCTCACTCTTAAAGGCAGGAGAGATGTTGTATCATAAGGACAATAGACAGGGGTTGTTGGCTTGAAAGGTATTTGCTTCACCAAGAAAAAATGAAGAGACAGAGGTCAAAGGCATGAACAAAAAGGAAGAGAAAGACATTAACAACAGAAAAGAAAGAAGGAAAAGAAAAACATAAAGAGCAGAAAAGAAAAAAGATTAGAGAGGAAGGGTTGAGTGGGGATTAAGACATGAGCAAGCCTCTGCCCTCAGTCTGAGACAGTGATCAGGGGGCTTCTGGGTCAGTGGGTGGGCCTGCCCCAGCTGGCCTGATTCACGGTACCGTGGGTGCTGTGAGAGCACTCGGTCCTGGACGGAGCCTGCAGCACTGCCTCAGCCCCACACCCTTGCACAGAGAGGAGAGAAACACCTGGAAGCAGAGTCTTGTCCTCCGCAGATTCTTAGTTCACCCACAATATTCCTGATTTCATCACATAGCATCAATGCACCCACCCTTTCACCAAAATGAGATAGGATTTTCTATAGAGACTGATTAAAAAAACACACAAACAGGATGTTTGGGCTCCACTTTGTGTGGCACACTGGAGCCCTGATTTCCCAAACTAATAAACTACGAAGAAAAATGATACATACAACACGTTATAAAATAAAACATGCTATTATATCAATATATTATAATTTTAAAAAGTCTTTTAAAATGTTTGTGTAACTGCCATTCTGGGGGTGAAAAATTCCCAAGAGGGGGTAAAAGATGTTTCTAATAATAGTAAGCCTAAACTACTCCCTACCCTATCCGTTCCTCCCCCTTCACTCAAAGATTTTACCAATGAACACATCCCCACAACCTCCGTAGCCTTAGTAAACAGAGCTCCTGCACACTGTGTGTGGCAGGACTGGTTCCCGACCCTCCCAGAGGCATGGAGACACCCGTCAAAACTGGAATCCTAGCCTAGCCGCTTCCCACCCCTCTCCCTGTGCGACCCGGCCTCTCTGGCCTGCTCCTCCCATCACTCTGTTGGGGAAATAGCGGCCCCTTGTGGTCAAGGTCGGAATACACAGACCTGTGTGAGGGCTCAGGGTTCATTCAAAGCAGGTGGAAGGGATGTGCTGGGACCACCCTGACACACAGCCAGGAGGGTTTTAGTTGGAGGACAGTCCTTCAGAAACCTGGTAGAAGGTTGGAGATCCCCCAGGAAGATAATACCTGCTTGGAAGCCCCCCAGAGGTTCGGGCCACCTTCAGAGGTGAATGGAGCTAGGGCCGAGCCGTCGGCCATCTGCGGGAGCATTTTCCAGACCCCACCCCTGCGTCTCAGCCCATTGGTGGATGTAGAAGTCTGCTGTCAGCATAGTGTCTGCACACAGGGACTGCTTGCACAGGTTCTGCTTCATCTTCACAATCTAGGAACGTGTCTGCGTTTCCTTTCTCCAACTTCAACGGGAGCTCCTCAAGGGCCCACACTGTGCGGCATGTCTTTGTGCCTTTCACCACAGGCAGCACAGAGGCTGGCACTTTCGGTGCGGACTGGCTGCTGCCTCTCCAGAGGGACCCTGGAGGGAATCTGGCCTGCTCCTCCTGAGGGTGGCATGTCTGCCTGCCCTTCACAACCGATTGCCCACCCCTTCTCACCCTGAAGCCACCCCCACATCTGTAGAGTATATCTGCTTTGCCAGGGCTCCGGGTCCTGCAGGCCTGACAGTGGTGACATTGCTGTGGTCTGTGTCCAGCTCCTCTTCGCACCTGCCAAAGGTCCGCCAGGAGGGGGATGGCGCTGCCAAAGGTCCCTTCTTTGTATGGCTTGGTGCCAGGGCCGGTTTCTTCCTTTGCTGTTCGTTCCGTTTTCATAGTCACCGCCAGTGGACACACAGAGCCGTAGTGGCGTCTGGGGAGCTCAGCACCATCTCCTGCTGGAGATCTTGTCACCTCCATTCCCGTGTTCCCTCTCAGTAAAGGAAGAGGGGTAGGCGAAGCAGCAAGATGTACAGGCCCCTTCCTCGTATTTCAGTCTAGATCAGATCACAGATGAGAAACCCGTGGCCTGCAGCCAGGTGACAGATGTGACTTGTTTGCCCCTATAATATTTTAGGTCATGAAATACCACATAGAAACAGTATCTCTGATTCCTCTTTGTTTGTTTGTTTGTTTGTTTGTTTATCTATTATTTATTTCCTCCCAGGGGAAAGACACAGGCACCCTTGATCTGTGGGGTGTGGCCTTGCCTGTGTGTGTACTGGTACGTGTGTTTTCTTGTGTGTCTGTGGCCTGGCTGGGGCAGGGGCAAAAGGAAAGCCAGGCAAAGGCCTGCAGCACCTAGTATTCCTGGGCAGCCTGACTTCTCATTAAAAATTCTGTCTCACAGTGCTGGGCACTGCCTTCCCACAGCTACAGTCTTGGAGCAGAGGAGCAGCTGCCCGCACTAGATGGGGTGGTACTCCCCAGTTTGCCACAGTCCCCTCCCGTCCCTGCTGTATTACCCTCAGTTCATGTCATTCATTATTTGCCCTGCCTCTCCCTGAAGACATCTGCATTTCCTATCCTAGGCAGGAATCTCTGCAGTTTTTCCTGAAACAGAGCAGAGAGTGCGCTCTGGAAAAATTGTGGTGTGAGCCTTATCCTGAGCACTTAATAATTTGCCCCACCTGAAATCATCTGATTTTCTTTATTCCAGTGGTCAAACACCAGCAACATCAGAGCTGAACTTTTTAAGAAAAGCGCAGACATTGGAGACATATGGAGTGGACCCTCACCCGTGTAAGGTAAGACCCCCACTGCGGGAGGCTGCACTGATCGTGCCTCCTGTAGAGGGCAGCAGGCAGGGAGGGACCACACGCCTGCATCCTCCACCCCTCCAACAGTTGGATGATTAGCTTTTAGTGACAGATGCCAGAGAAAATGTCTCGTTTTGAAAACTGCTCTGGATTCCACGTTGCATAATTATACATTGCCACATCAGTGTCAGAGGGTCTGAGGCAAAGTCGGCCTAAATAACAAATCCTAAATGGGGCTGCAGTGGGGTGGCGGTGGGTATTCTGGTGGCAATGAAGAGAGGAGCGGCGAGGAAGCACCCTGCCCCTCAGGGACTGATCAGAGATGTCTCAGCGGACAGCCCACCCTTTGTGACCCGTAATCTAGTTTCTGTCCAAGAGCGGGTTTTATTGACTGCGCCAGCGTAAATCACTGCACGGAACTGCACTGGAGTCACATTTAATTCCATTAGGTGCGTGTGAGGGTGAGACAGGAAGCAGCTGGGCAGGCTCTGCCCAGAGAAAACCTCTGTAATTACTTACATGCGTCTGGCATTTCGGAGATGAGCTCAGGCGGCCACAGCCACTGCGGAGAGCAGTGGAGACCCGTGGTCTTTTCCTGTACTCCGTGGCCATCTCCCTCCACTTCCTCTCCATATGCTACTTGCTTTGACACTCCTGTCTCTGCCTCAGTTTCCCCCAGCTTTTGCCTCTGTCTTTCCACCCCTGGAGAGACCCCAGCACCACCTGTAAAACTGATCCTCACACTGATCTGAGGGAGGCAGTATCCAGTGGGAACAGAACACTGAGGGGACATCATAAGTTTCGCACAAAGTTAAAAGAACAGAAACCAAGGAGCCCAGCGATGTGGGGGCAGAGCTGTGTTTCCCTTGGCCTCTTGGTGAGGTGACGGTGATGTGCTCTTGCCCAGGATTTAGTGTTGAAACGTCACATATGCACTCTGACGACATTCTGAATCCTGGCACTCTGAAACCCTGGGCACCTTCCTCAAGCCTTCAGTTCCCAGCCCCGCAACACAGCCTCCTGCCAAATAACCCCTGTGCTCTGGGGGCCCAGCACTGTCAGAAAACACACTGATGCCTATTTACACCAAAAGTTTCACATGGAAATCTAAAAATGAATTAGCAAAGCTTCGTAAATAATGCCCTCTGCATCACTGCTGTAGTTCAGCCTGCGTTAATTGCTCCGACACTGTTAGCTGGGGAGCCCGAGTAGGACGGAAGAGAGCCTGCAGCCAGCGGCCTTGGCTCCAGTCCTGGGCTCCTGCTGACTGGGGCCTTGGGAGGCTCCCCAGGGCCTCCCTGCCTCATCTGTACACAGTGGGCACTCAATAACGGTGCTCTGCCCTGAACTGCTGACTCACTGCATGACCTTGAAGGACATGGCTGCCTAAAAATAGACACCATCACCAGAAAGTGCCAGTGCCTTTCATTTTGACTCCAGACCTGCCCTGTCCCCGTGAGGCCACACAGAGTGCCCGCCTCTTCAGAGATGGGTCCCCAGGCGGGGCTGTCACCTGCCAGCCCACGGTGGACAGGGAACCAGGCCCAGCCGAGCGACTGTGGGACTCCTGGCTCAGCCCCAGCCTCGATGGCTGTGTCCTGCTCAGGCACAGGCTGAAGAGACTGCAGAAAGGCAGAAGAGACACGTGTGGCACACCTCCCGTGGTGGGCCCAATGGAACCCTTTCCCATTATTTTCTCATTTAATCTTTGTGCCAGCCCTGGGAGATGGATATCATTCTTCCTGGTTTATCCATGAGAAGATACAAGTCCCAGGAAGCCACAATTTACAGAGCCCCGAGTGCTAGACCAAGAAGTAGAACTCAAGTCACTTCCCACTGTGTCTCTGTAAGGAACAGGAGCCCCCAGGAGACTTCCTCAGGGAGAAGGTGGGGGCGGTCAGAGCACTGGGCTTACAGTCCCTTCTTCCTGGGCCCTGTCCTTCTCGCTCACCAGGGCCACACCAGGGCCCTGCCGCAGACCCCACATGTGGCCCCTCGGCTCATCTCACTGGGTTCCGGCTCAGGGTGTCCTCAGCCTTCTTCAGCAAGAATGGTTTGGGAGCATTTACTCTTGTCATTAAGTAGAGTCACTTTGGTGGTACACTACCAAGCACTCGTCTTAACGTTGCTACAAGGAGAGCTGGAATAAGCTGGAGCACCCGGTGTAATAAATACTGATGATTTCTATTAACAGAGAGGCAATTACTGGGCCCAGGGAATCTGGGGCACACAGCCCTAGGGAGGACAGAAGAGGAGGAATCGTTTCGATAATTAAATGAGAGCAGAACAACACTTTGGCTGGGCTCTGTTCTCCTGGACCGATTAAGAAGCTGCTGTTCTTTCCATCCATGCTGATGGTTTCTTTCCACCCACAGTCTCCTTGTCTCTGGCCCTGGGGCCAGGAAGAGGAGATCCCACCACCTCTGGGTGGGAACAGACCGGGGGCTCCAATATCTGGCTGGCTTACAATGATGCCCGAACTCTGAACTCCCACAGGCTGTCACAAGCTTTCTGCACCTCCCCCAGCCCCCAGCTCCTGGCAGGAGCTCCAGCAAACCAAGCCTACAGCTGCTGGGCGAGGAGAACAGAGCAAACCACTGGCAGCCCAGCATTGCACCCATTACCCAGCCCTGACTCCTCTCCAACTCAAGGACCCACCATCCTGTTCCTTCCAGGGGCCCTGGGACTCGTGGCTCCCCTGGGTCTCCTGCAGGCCTAGGGTGCAGTGAGCAGGCTGTCATGGGTACCCAGCCTGTGCCCACCCTGATTATGAGTCATAGAGGTGCCATTTATTGAGGTGCCACTTATGTGCACTATCTCACTTAATCTTTTCAATAACACTATCAAGATATTCTTGTCCTCTTTTTAAGATAAGAACACTGAGCCTCTGGGACTGACTGCCATGTCCAGAGTTCCTGGTACAGAGCAGACAGTTCTGGGACTTGAACCCAGAATTGTCTGTCTCAGTGCTGTGCTCCTTCAATTATCATTCACAGTCTTCCCTCCGGAGAGATGGCATTTATTTAGGAACAGAGTGGTACCCACTGCCAGTTGTGACAGAGAGAAGGCAAAGACCTATGATACTACTGAAATCATACAAAACCTTAACGATGCAAAGTTCTGACAAGACCAGGAGAAAACTGATTTCAGCAGGATCTAAGTTGGAGCAACCACACAAATAAAATTACAGTGGCGTTACTTTGCTCTTCAAATAGGATCATCACTTTCATAGTCCAGCCACCTGGACTTCTCGCTAAATAAACCCTCCTTCCCGGCCTGACGAGTGCCCCAACCTCAGAGAAGCGGAACAAGAGGGTCCGTGCTGACTCGCCCTAGCCCCCAGGAGGGCCCCTGTTGGCTGCTTCGTTAGGTTCGCTGCTGAAATGAAAAGGTGACTTTCTGAGCTGCCAGGGTGATGCCAGGCCTCTCATACGGCACCTCCTCCTCCTGATCTCCACCCTAGCTTCTAGGGGCCGGGCTTGAGTGTATTGAAACTCGGTGATTTTCGTGGTTGACTTACAGGTTCCCAGCTACGAGCTCTTTCAGGAATGGGCATGAGTGTCTAGAAGAGTGTGTGGATCCCTCTTCACTGAGGTTTTTGAAGAACAATAGAGGCTTCATGCACCCACCCGGATTGTGTTGGCTTGAGGATGGCCCAGAGAGGCGTAACAACCAAGGATGCTGGGTCCTTACTCCGTCACACCCAGGATGTCCCCTGGGGAGGCAGCAGACAGATGCTGCCCCTTCACTGTATCTGGACGCACAGGCTGTGGGGACCCGGCTACTTCCAAGAACCCGTCAGTGCTGTGATTTCCCAAAGTCCTTTTCTGGGCAGAGTGATCACCTCAGGGTAGACCGTGGATGGTGCAGGTCAAGTCTGACGGTGGGTTCCAACCGAACATGTGAGTGACTCGGTGCAGGCCCACCCTCCTTCCGTGAAAACACTTCTGGCCATGTCCTGGCAGTTAGTCATTTAGGCCATCAGATAGAAGTAGTATTTTTGAAGTATTATTTACTGTCCTTATTTTACAAATGAGGACACTAAAGTTCAAAGAAGATAAGTAAGTCACAGAGCAAATGGGAAACAGAGCTGGGCCCTGGCCTGGTGGCTCTGGGGGTTGGAGCAGTGTCCCACACACCGAAAGACTTCCGGCCCACCCCTACTCGGGGCATGCACAGGACGCAATCGACTGATGTTTCTCTCTCACATGTGTTTCTCTCCTCACCCCTCCTGTCTCTCTAAAAATCAATAAACATATCCTCAGGTGAGGACTGGGGGGAAATAACAGAGCTGGGGTCCTAAACCAAGACAAAAATTCTTTCCACAAAGATGAAAAATTGAAATGAACTTCTACATTAAACTGTGAAAGTGAACTGAATCCTTCTGACTGTTGGCTGATGTTGAGTGGAGACGGAGCCAGCCGCCTTGGCTGTCAAGACCTGAGTTTCTGTTCTGCCTCCCGGGTCCATTAATAGCTCAGTCCTGTGGGTACTGATTTCATCAGGATGGGAAGGGGACAGGTCACTGTTGTCTGTGTCACTCCTCGTCCTCATTTCCTCCTCCTTGTCACATAACTTGTCCTTGCGCACACAAATCCCAGAGGCAGGCTCACGGTGAGAATGGCATGTTAGATAGAAGAACCTGGGGAAGTTCCAGAGAAGGTGTCAGCGCGGCTGCCTGTTTGTGTTTTCGTGCTGGTGCAGATCAGGGTTTCCCACTGGAATTCCAAGTCCTGCACCTCACATGTCTGACACTGGCAGACGTTCTGGCTGCCCTTCCACCTCCGTGGACGCCCAGGCACCAGGGCCTTGCGGTGGCCTGGACCTGGAACGGTGGCATTGGGAGCAGTCTGGAGAATTGCTCCATGAGACACTGGAGTAGGATTGGTCACCGTGCTATTATTTCCTATTGGAGTGATGTGGCATCCATCAGGGTCTGTTCCCAGTTGTTCCCTGTTCCAAGTCAGCCAGTGTGGTCAGGAGAGGCTGCTCCCCCCTGACTCCAGCAGCTGCCTCTGCTGTGGCCAGAGTCCCTGGGGTGACTCCCACAGATCTGTGTGACAGCCTCTGCCTTCTTCCCCTTCTGCCCACTTTACTGTCCCTTCAGTTCCCACATGTAGCCCCCAAATCCCCTTCCTCCATGGTCCCCTAACAAGAGTCACTTCTCCCTTTCTACCCCAACTTCCCACACCCTCATTTCCCAACTAACGACATTTAAATCTGTCAACCTCGGGAAAAATAGTAACATGTTAGGTTTTACCAAAATAAGATTTTTAATTAAGTTCAACAAACTAAGCTAATCAGTAGCAGCTTTAATATCAACAACACAGCCACTAAGCATGTCCTAAGAGGCAGATAGCAGTATCCACCCTCATTGTACAACGAGGAGTGTGAAACAGAAAGGGAACTGGCCGTGGTCACACAGGCAGGCAGTGGCAGAGCCAGGACCTGGGCCCGAGGGGTCTGACCCCAGCCCGTGGCACTGTGGGTGTGGCATGGGTGTTCTTCAGCCCTCCCTTTGGCCACGGGTCTCCACGGCACAAGAGACAAAGAAGCCCTTCCCTGCCCGCCCACCCCCCGCTGCCCTGTCTGCGCTTTCCCGGTTACCTCAGGCCATCCTCAGTCCGCTGTAGGCCCGACCCTGGTTTCCTTCCTTCCATCCATTCTTCCTTTGAGGCCTTCCGGTGCCAGGGAGCCCCGGAAAACCCCTTCCCCACCTCGCCCCACTGTGCCTTCCATCTCATCTCTGCTCCCACATGCTCTTCCCCGACTGCAGCCACACTGGCCCCTCTGGCACACCCCATTGCGGGCCTGTTCCATGAGTACAAATAAGGTCCAATGTCCGCTCTCAAGTCTCAGTCTTCAGAAACCTGCAGTTTTAGGAGTTCTGTGGCTCCTGCCTGCAGTGTGTGGAAAGCTTCCTGGGGCCCACCCTCTGTCTGAGGCAGGCTGTCTCCCCGCCCACCCCTCCCAGGTGTCCTCCACCCTAAGGTCCAGCCCAGTATCTCTGCCAACCTGCCAGGTTAGCACTGGTGCCTCCAGGCCGGGACCATGCTGGTGCGCAGTGCTGGCGCTCAGGCGTTCACCACCACCACCAAGCACTGATGACAGGCAGGAGGAGATCCAGCCCCGTGGTTGCACCGTATCTCCATCCAGGTTATTTTTAAACAGCTTTTTGCTGTGCCCATGGGTTGAATGACATTGTATTTGCAGCCAAGTGTCAGGGTCACTACAGACCCTGAGGGCAATAATAAAAATACATTAATTGGAAATGTTTATAAAACATACTTAATTTATTCCCTGGCCCAGATGCTCACACCTGTAACCCTGACTCTATGAAACAATTTTAGGGCAAAGCTGCATTTTTTTTTCTTGGGGCAAGGCTCATGAAGCCCTTGCAGAGGCCCCACTGTTCTTAGGACCAAAGGGGCTGAAGATCTGTTTCAGGCAATAAATCCTGAAGGCAGGAGAGACTGGAGCGCCTGGCAGCCAGGGCCCCCACTCATACGCCTCACGCCAGCTGCCTGACCCGGACCCTGTGGCACCGTCCACTCGATGGCTGACTACTGTCCTGCGCATGCATTTGACCAGCGTCCTGCCATGACTTTCTGGCTACCCGAACACACACCCTGACAGAGCAGATTCTCGCCCGAGGCCCCTACCACGAAGGAAGCTCTGAGAGAGCACAGCCCCAGACTAGAAAAGACCTGGTCCTCCCGGAGCTCCTTTTCCCAGGTGAGGGGACCAGGACCTGCACCTTCCCCTGCACCTGTTTGATCAGCAGAACCTCAAGCCTGGTGTTTACAGACGGATGGTGACAGGTGACCAGGGGGCCTCTTTGTTGGTTAAGGCACTGGCAGGGCTGGTGATGGCCGCTTCATGTGCCAGTGGCTTCTTGTCTTCAGCTAAGCTTTCCAGAGGGAGCCAGTGTGTCGGGCCCATCACAGTAACTGCCATATTCTCACCCCCTCTCTCTCCCTCCCTCTCATAGCAGCTTTTTGGGGATGTAATTCACATATCATAAAATCCATCCTTTTTACAACTATGCAGCTCAGTGGTTTTTAGTATATTCACAGACTTATGCAAACATCACCACTATCTAATTTTAGAACATTTTATCACCCCCCAAAAAGAAACCCTGCACCCCCTAGCTGCCACTCCCCACCTCCCCTTCCCCACAGCTCCTGGCAACCAGGAGCTTTTTGTTTCAATGGATTTGCTTATTCTGGACATTTCATTTAAATGGAATCATACGACTTGTGATCTTTGTGTGAACTAGCTTCTTCCATCATCATGTTTGCAAAGGTTGTAGCGCGTGTCAGGACTTCATCCCTTTTTACTGCTGGATGTTACTCCATTGCGTTTTGTTTATTCATTTATCAGTTGATGGACATTGGGATTGCTTCCACTTTTTGGCTGTTACGAATAATTAATCCTACTCTAAACATTCATGTACAAGTTTCCGTGTGAACATACGTCTTCAGTTCTCTTGGGTACATGCCCAGGAGTGGAATTGCTGGGTCATAAGGTAAACTTTATGTTTAACAACTTGAAGGACTTCCAGGCTGCTTTCCAAAGTGACTGCGCCTTTTGCAGTCCCACCAGCGACGTGTGAGGGTTTGCCCTTCTCTTCGGAGTCCACAACAGCCTTCTGAGGTTGGTATCGTTATCACCAACAGCTTACAGTTAAGGGCATCGAGGCTCAGGGAAGGTAAGTAACTTGCCTTTTACTTCCAAAGGCCATGCTCTTCCTCCGCGACCTCCTGCCAGTACCAAGTATTAACCGATGAACAACTGTTTCTCACCCTGTCACCTGGGTCCCTGGACCCCCCTGATGAGAAGTCTTTCTGTGTTGCAGGATGTGTCAGGAAATGCTGCATTTCTGGCCTTCACACCTTTTGGGTTTGTTGTTCTTCAAGGAAACAAGAGGGTCCACTTCATTAAATGGTGAATATCTTCATTTCCAAGGCAGGCTTTTTATACCTCACTCACTCGGGAGGGCTGTGGTCCCCATGTCCTTCGTCTGTGATTTGGCAGTTACGGTTCTGAGCCCTCTCCAAAGCCTTGCATCCGCAATGCTAACTGATGAAAGTAGTGGTCTCTTCTGGGGAGCCTATTCTTCCACAGGGTGTTCCTGAGAGCCAACAGCCTCTCCAGAGGAAGAAAGGGTGTGAAGGGTGGATTTCCAGGTATGATGAGAGGCTTAGGGCTAGAGCCAATGTTAGAGACGCAAAGTTCCCACGAGGACTGAGACTTTGGGACAGTTCCCTGCTGAGGGCCACAGCATCTGCAGGGATGCTTACTTCCTCACCCACTGCCCTAACAAAGGAGAGACTCACGGGGTCCCCTGGGGAGACAGAAGTCACCCTGCTGCCCTGGCAAACACCCTCCTCGGGCCAACCCTCACCGAGGGCGCTGCCTGCAAGAGCACAGATGCTGCTCTGTCTCCCCTCCCCCTCCTTCGGGGTCAGGTGTCCTGCGCCTCCAAGTCACATCCCCACTTTTTTCTCCCTCTCCCACTCCCGTTGCTAGCAGGCAGGAGATACTGCCTCAGCTGAAGCCACTCTGAACCGCTGCTCCTCTGCCCGTCTGTTTGGGGTCTGTCCTGTGGCATGGCTCTGGGAGCCGATGCAGTGCAGACTCTGGTTCGTTGATGGACTGCCCTGGAAACCCTTTTTCTGGCCTGTGCAAACATCTGTGAGCCCCGTCAAAACATGTTGCATATTCTACCAAGCCCCTATGATTTCTGTACCTTCTTGGGCCTTAGACTGCCAAGTCTAAGCTGGCCAGCTCCTCCTATGGGCTTGGACAAGTGGCTTTCCTTGGCCCAGAAGAGCTCATGAGAATCTGGAGATGGAGCTGCTTCCTGGTGAGCTTTCTGCTGAGGGCACTGCAGGGCGTCTGTGCTCCCACATCCTCTTTGGCTCCCATACTGACCTTAGAGACAGACCCCACCTTTCCACCCTCACTGCTTCTGTGAAGACGGGCAGCATGACGATAACCGAGTGCTAGTGACACTGATCTCAGACACACCCAGCACAAGTCGGCCGACTCACTGTGCTCTCTGGGTGAAGATGGTGAAGGTCTGGGGTCTTCTGTCCAACAAAATACTTTTCAAGAAGAGCCAATGAGGCCCTGCCTGGTGTGGCTCAGTGGATTGAGCGCAGGCCTGCAACCCAAAGCATCACTGGTTTGGTTCCCAGTCAGGGCACGTGCCTGGGTTGCAGGCCAGGTCCCCAGTATGGGGTGTGCTAGAGGCAACCACACATCGATGTTTTACTCCCTCTCTTTTTCCCCTCCCTTACCCATCTCTCTAAAATAAAAAAATTTAAAAAAAAAAAAGACAATGAGCAACAGCAGGCCACCACTCTCCCTCCCAGTGAGGAGCACTTGCTACCTAGATACAGTTGGGTTGGGGTGTCCCTTAGCCCAGCTCCTGGGCCACACTCTGAACAGAGTAGCTGCTTCATGAGGCAGGGCACACCTGTTACAGGGACCTGCAGTTGCTAAAGTGTCCCTACCCCGTCCCAGAAGCCGGGATGTTCACCTGGCTCCCCCAGGCCCCTCATCCTCTCCCGTCTGCAGGAAGTCTCCTCTTCACAATGTCTCCGTTTTCATAGGTGTCAGCCCAGTCTCACTTCCAATAGAAAACTCTTACTTCCCTGCCTTTCTTGCTGAAGCCTAGACGATCTGTGTGCTTGTTTATATATTAACCGACTTGTACATATTTTGTGCATGAGAGAGACTGAGTGACTGATTAGACAGGAGTCAGACAGGGAGGGGCTGCGCTGTGTCTTGCATTAGCTCAGAACTGGTGGTCAGAGCTGTGAACTCTCATTCTGATACAACCATGATTTCCAGGGAATGTAACCTTCCTCTGTCCCCTCAGTTCGGTCCAGTAGTAAACTGGATACGCACGGTTCCCACTGCCTTTCAGCTGCTTCCTAGGATATTGAGGAAATCTCCCTAAAAATTGCAAAGAGGAAGAAGCCAAGTAGAGTCAGAGTGGCGGTCAGACTCCATGGTGCCCGAGGGTAGAATAATGAGGACCTCGCCCCTGTGAGGCTGGAGGGCTGTTGGGCTCCAAAGGGCAGCCGTGTCAGGCAAATGGAGGAAGAGTGACCAGTGCCGAGGCCTAGTTCTCTGGCTCTCAGGGACATCCACCTCTGACCCTGGTCATTTTTCCATTTTGTAAATGTACCCAAGGCTGCAAGCAGTATGTGGAGGTGAGGTCTAAGCCGCGCCATGTACAGTAACCATGTCACTTCTTCTGATTTGTGTCTGTCCCACGGGTGACGCACCCCAGTATCCTGTTTGCCTCTTTTACTGCAGCCATTCACTGGGCTGGTGGCTTCAAGGATTTTTCTACAAAAACCCCTAAGCCCCTTTCCTGGTCAGTACGCTGCATGACTGTTCCATGTAATCTGTTCTCTCTCTTTGGTATGTTGTTCTGCCCCCTCCCTGAGATCGTTTGACATGTGTCTGCATTAAACCGCATTTTCCATCCAGTGGCACAGTCACCTGAAAGACTCAACTCCCTCAGAACCTGGTTGCATTGTTTTTCATTATTTGCTGTATCTTGAACTTTGGCCTCATCAGCTACTGTGGCATCTTATGTTTGATAGTCCCATCCGGATAATGCACCTATGTTATGAACCAAGTCCTGAAATGGCCCGGGACCGCCCTACCTAGACTCACTTCCCATGCCAGTGCTTCCCTTTGCAGCCACTATCAGTGAGCCTTAACTCCTCCTCTCCCCCAATTATTATCGTCTGATTGACCAGAAAACTGTGGATTGAACTGTTCCAACACTGCGCTGCTGTCTTGTTTTAGTTCTAATTTTGGCTAAAACTGTGTCTGTGCCTGGAGCCCCTTCCAGTCGGGGTGGGCTGTGCAACTACAAGACTTGGCTGTGAACAGGCGGTCCACAGCAAAGTGACTGGCACTCTCTTTGTGCTTCCAGGAATGAAGTGACCAAGCTGAAATTTGAAGGGAAGACTTTCTATTTATACGTAAGTCAGAAAGAGGTGAGTGCTGGCTTCCTTCTTTTCAGGAGGGCTGGGGCACTGGGATGGTTCCCGATGGCCAGGGCTGAACCAGCGTGCTCCATCCAGGTAGAGCTAAGCCATCTGCATGCTAAGCCAAGACCAAGGTCAAGATCTGGAGGTGCGGGACAGGTGGCTAGGCCCTGGAACATAGGGCTTCCTTAGGGATGCCAGTGACACCCAGAGGTTGTCATTCCACCAAAAAATGCAGTCAAAGTAAGATTATTTTGCTTCCATATGGAAATTCCAAGATAATAAATAGAAAAAAAAATTTAGGTATGAGAACCACTTTCTCTGGTGAGGACTCTTGGTTCAGTTTGTGCCAGCTGAGACTGACTCTGATTGGCCCTGCCAGGTGTGAACTCAGGTGCACAACTGAGCCCCGCACCAGCGGGTCCTGCGGGCCTTCTCTTCCTACTAGCCGGCGGCCAGGCAGCCCCTTCCCCGTCCGCAGCCTATGTGCGTCGTGGGGGCCCTCAGACAGCCCAGGGCTCAGGGTCCTGGCCTACTTCACCCTCCGCTTCTGCATCCACACTCAGCTGTTTCTATGTGGGATTTTTTGTAGGAAAAGAAAATTATTCTCACATATTTTGCTCCAACTCCAGAAGCCTGCAAGCACCTCTGGAAATGTGGAATTGAGAACCAAGCCTTCTACAAGTGAGTGGACACATGGCATGGGGACTGTCATTAGCAGAGCCAAAGTCATAAAAGCTACTTTTAGAGCAATGACGGACAGGAAACTTGGAGAAATGAGATGTGAGGTGACAGGGCTAGGCCTCCTTATAAAACTCAGACCCCATTTTGGGTGGGTGTCTGTGTGCACCCCGTGAAGGGACAAAACTGAACGGGTCTGGAAACGTGTTTCTATAGAGCTGCCCAAGGGGACTGCCTTGTGATGTCCTGGGACAGCCCTCAGTGGCAAACCAGTCACGGGTTTTCAGAGTAAGTCTTGGGCCAGAAGAAGCCCATGGGTGCCCGACTCAAATCAAACTGGCCCTGTGGAGCCAGTCCGAGCCCTGAGACAGCTCAGAACACAATAGGTCCATGAAAGAGCAGGCGCAGCCTAGAACAGTTCCTAAGCCTTAGAAAGATCCCGGGGCCCACTCCCCAGTGGGTGAGCCGGTGCTAAGCTGGCGTTGGTTCCAGCCCCTCCGGGAACCTCACAGCCAGAGGTGTTGCCAAGTGACAGGCCACATGCCCAGGAGCCTGGGATGGGGTAGCTGGAGCGGGGCAAGGACTTGTCTCGTATTGAGAAGCCTACTTTGAGCCAAAAACAACTTTATTTACCAAAAAATTTTGTAAAGTGTTTGAGAGTTTTGTGTTTTCTTTGCTTAAGAAAGTGGTCATAAAGGCATTAGGGAGCAAAGAAAGAGCCCATTGAGAAACTGGGGTGATGCCAGATAAAGGGTGTTTCACTAAAACCCTTGGTCTTGTTTTCAGAACACAATGATTTATGATTTAACAAGCTGTACCTCAATGAGGACAACATAAGACAAAAGTGTATGGCCCACAGCATGTGGTATGGTATGTTCTGCCCGATAGACCGTAGCTCTCCCTCCAGTAACCTGAAGGATCCCGGAGAGAGCAGACTTGCCTGCTGCCCGTGCAGGCTGCTCCGGGGTGCTGACCAGCAGAACTGGACTCCTCCCTCTCACTGGTGACGCTGCCCCAGAAGTTGTTTCTTGGGCAGGCTTTCTGAACTGCTTCCAACTTTCTATGCATTTGATTACGGAATCAGGATGAACTAAAAGGGTGCCTGAATGCTAATTTGAGTGATCTTTATTCCTCTCATGAAGGAGAAGACACTTGGAAAAGACTTCTCCTTTTGCATGGTCGAATTTCCCTCCCGTTCAGTCCCTGGCTGTCCAAGGAAAACATTTCAGCGCCATTTCTGGAGGCCTTCATTTCTCTGTCATGGGACCAGAACTGTGCTTCTGCACCTGTGACCAAGCTCAGTTTCTGAGTCTTTCCATTCATTAATAGACCTCCACACCTACCCAGCCCTGCCAACACCCACAGTGGAAACCACGGTCCCTTTGCAGTTTCCCATTAACTACTTAACGTTCTAGTGAAGTGCTCAAAGTCTCCAGCCTGGGTCAGATCTCCAGCTGTGCCGAGTCTCTAGCAGCAGCCACTTTGGCCTCTGAGCATCTCTCACTCGCAGACTCCTGACTCTGGCCCAGTGCTCTCAGGGGAGCCAGGTCAGACCCACGAATGTGCTTGGGGCAGGAAGGCAAGCAGGCTGAGCCTCACAGAGCCCTGAGATAGGTGAGGGTGGTGACTCTCAGGAACTGCTGCTCATGGACTGTGAGGACGGTTCCCTCAATATTTACTGCCCACTCCCGGCAAAGGCTTCAGACCTGGATGGGTTCCAGGCTACAGTAGGAGCCTGGGCTTCCAGGGCATGCTGTGGGCCAAGTGGGCTCTTGGGAGACTTCACTCTGGGCAGCTCTGCCTAAACTTGCTTTTCGAAGTGGGATCAGAGAAGTCACCCGAAAGGGTATTTTATTCCACTGTCCCTGGCCTTCCAGAGTCTCCACATCAGCTGTCTCTACAGCCTTGAGAGTGATGTTAATAGGCATCCTGGGGATGGCAGCATGGTTCCAAGTTCAAATAAATGATGGAACTTTCATTAAAGTTAAGCTAGCTCCTTCATTTCAGGACTTCTCAGGGCCTGTAATGTGGTAACACACTTTATGACTCTCCCAGGAGATGGCACAGGAAAGCAGCCCCACTCTCTTCTCCACCCTCACCACCCAGACAGGGACACAAATCATTAGATGCTAGGACTGGAAAGGACCCCTGAGGTCAAATAGTCCCAGCTGTTATTCTATAGATAAGAAGACTAAGGCTGAGAGAGAGAGAAGCCCAACCAAGGTCACACCGCTGCAATTCAGTGGGTGGCATTTGTTACTCCCCCAAACCATAACCCCTAACTTTTTCCTCTCAGTCTCTCTGGTCAACCCCATGGAGCACCCTGGGGAAGCCCTCACTCTCCTGACATGAGTGGGTTTCAGCATGCCTGTCCCTGGCACTGAGGCCGTGAGCACAGCCCTCAGGTCCTACAGGAGAGTCAGAGACCAGCCCAGCTGCGAAGGGCCTTTTCCCGAGGGGTTTCTTTGGAAGGCACTGCGTTAGCCTGAAAGACCGCTGCAGGCCATCTCTCACACTGGACTTTGCCTTGCTGCAGGCTGGAGAAGTCAAGCCAAGTCCGCACAGTGTCCAGCAGCAATTTATTTTTTAAAGGGAGCCGGTTCCGATACAGGTAAATAGTGACAGTAAGTAACCGTTATGGACTATTCTCAGACCCTTCTCTCCAGGACAGTGGCTCAGCGGTCCTTACCCTGGAAAACAAAGAAACTGGGAACCTCCAGAAAAGCCTGAGGTTTCCACCAAATTCTGTCTCCTAACCCTCTGACCATTTCTCTCCTTCCCTGTAGCCATGTCTGTAGGGTTTTCAGTGAGTGCCTTCTCCTCCTGCCCTTACAACAGCAGCACAATAGGACTGTGACAATAGTTATTTTCATGTTTGTCTAAAGATCTGTTTTGCAGTATTTTGGAACATGCTGGACAATGAGTAACCATTCATAAATGAGAATGGAAAATCCCAAAGACTCCAGAGATAAAGAGCTCTCTAAGATCAGCTGTCAGGGCATGTTAAAACTTTTTACCCCAGCAAGCAAACCTTTCACAGTGGCCTAAACCGTGGGAACTGGCAGGCTAGAGAGGCCATTTCCCAGTTCAGCCAGAGTAATCTGAGATCCTAGGGAGGAGCCCGTCCTGGAACACTGTCTCATTTTCTCCTTGTTTCATTATACTACTAACAGTGGCCGAGTTGCAAAGGAAGTGATGGAGTCAAGTGCCAAGATCAAACGGGAGCCACCAGAGATCCACAGGTAGGCTGCCAGGGGCTTCCCCCAAAAGCAGTCCAGGAACCTCAAAAGAGCCAGCAGTTTGAGTAATGTGAAGATTCTGGCCCCAGTGGCTCCCAAAAGGGGAAAGGAGAACAGGGCAGGAGAGGTGAAGAATCTCATCTCAGCTAAAGGTGTGGGAAGCCGTCTGACCCTGGATCCCCAAGCCTGGGAGGAGAATGAGGGAAGGTGGGCCGATACAGGCAGCACAGACAATGCATCAGACCCAGGAGCCACCTTCCTGGGTGGTTCTCTCCTGTCCTCCAAAGTCCTGAGATTGCTCACACCCCGTGGAGTACATGTCCAGGCAGCAGGATTTCGTTGGCTGTGCAATCAGTTCATTACAGAAAGCCAGGGACAGCCCTGCAGCCCTCTCACGCTATGTGTAAACTGTTTTGAGATGCGTGCTTCATGCATAATTATAAGTCATGCATTTCTAGAAGCCCATCTCCTAGAACCTGAAGAGACCCAGAAAGAATATGATTGGCCAAGAGAGCTAGGGTTTGCCAGCTGGCCTGACCTCTGGGAATGGGAGCATCTCTGCCCGCCCCTTCACACAAGCCCCCTCCACCAGCCACCTCTGTTGGAGGCCAGGGGAGGCTGCCATACCCATCTTCGGGCACATTTCTGGGAGCACGGGTTATCCTGGGGCACTACTCCCTGACCCTCCTCCAGAGACCAGTGGCACTGTGGCTACACTCCAGGAAGGTTCGGGTGCGTCAGGGGTGAGGGAAGTGGACAAGTTTACAGCAGGGTCTCTGAGTAGGATCCGGGGACTAAAGGCAAAAAGCAGGTATTAAAGATCTTTTAGAACACTAAAGACTTAATACAGCCGGGCAATTCTAGTAGCCACTGGTCAACTCTGAGTCCTGACCATAGCTCTTTGCGCACTGAGCTAACAGTGTTCTTTAACCTCAGAGCTGGGATGGTTCCCAGCCGCAGCTGTCCCTCCATAACCCATGGGCCAAGGCTGAGCAGCGTCCCCAGGACCCGAAGAAGAGCTGTTCACATCTCCATCATGGAAGGTAAGCATGAGCTCTGGAGATGACCACAGGTTTCTCTGAGTCGCGACCTAGACCAGTTCCACTCAGGGACCTTGAAGAAAGATGCATTTGCGTTAGACAGCAAGTTTCTCCAGTGGCAGGGAGAAGACTTCGCCCAGTGGATGGGAGCACAGCTGGGTGCCAGGCGATGGGGAACCCCCTCCAGCCCTGCAGGAGCGGGTGGGGGATCCGAGAGTGCTTGGGGAGAGTGTATGTGGGATCTACTAGGTTCCATGGAGTTCCGAAACTGCTTCCCATCAAGAGGCTTTTCACTTGTTTTCCAGATCTGACCAACCTCCACAGCTTAAATGATCACGGTAGCTGAGGCAGTTAACCAGAAAAGAAACTCTTGGTTCTGAAGCATTCCAATAACTGCTACCACCTCTACTTCAGTTGTAGAAATCTGCCCTCTTGCTATCGAACTCTTTAATGTAGTCTTAGGAAACCCAGTCTGTCCATCTCTCCCAACGCTTCCCTGCCTTTGGAGCAGATAGAGGTGGGAGGAGAGACAAAGTCTGTGTATGGTCGGAACTAGATGCCCCAGCAGCCTGAGATTAACACCTCTCCAGTCTCCAGGCACTTAACAGTCAGGAGACTGGGAATGGTGTCCTCTTGCCATCGTCACTGACCCAGTCTGCCCTGAGCCTGGGTACAGGTGTGCAATTGTTTCCATTCCCAATGATGATGATGGTCTGTAGGGCCTCAGAAGACCTTAAGCAGCAGGATTATTTCAAACCTGTATCTGTCTTGGAGGCTGGGGACGAAAGGCCCTTTGTCCTGAGTGAATGCCACTTATTAATGAAAATGAAAAACTGCTTGGGTTTGGAAGGATCTGCCCCGTGGGAGGATCTCTGGTTTGTTTAGGATTTTATGACATGTCAGCTGCCTGCACCTCACCTGCGTGTAGTTCTCTAGGGCTGAGAACCCTCGCTGGGCAACCACCATCGAGTGCCTCACTTACTACCTTTGTTGCTCCACTTGTAAAAAGGGGACATCTTCCCTGCCATTGGTGGCAGGGAAGCTGGTGTGTGCAATACTTTAAAGAGATTAAAGCATGTACTGGGCAGGCAGCAAGCACAGCGCAGACAGGCCTGGTCAGGAAGGCCAAGGTGAGGTTTAAATCAGAGCTCTGCCATGTATTTTCTGGAGCAGGTAGCTTAACCTCTCTAAGCCTGTTGCCCCCACTGCAGAGTGGGTGTGAATTTGGAAGGGCACCCTGTAAACTACCAAGTATAATCACCACGCAAGGGACAGAATTGCGGAAGCCTGACCATCATCGGCCAGCATCCCGCTCACCCTCCCGTAGACTGAGCAGGAGACTTGAGTGTGGCTTCCCCTGTCCCTCTTCTTTTGGGGTGTTCATCTCAGGAGAGTAGAATGATTTTCTCCTCCTTTTTTGAGGAAACATAACTGTGCGTCCCCTCTTTCCCATCCATCCTAAGGCTGAAGGCACCAGGTTCATCCCAGCGAAGGATGACACAGTCCATTTCCAGCCCCAGTGCCAGTTCCTCACACTTCAAAACCACTCAGTCCAAAGCCTAAAGTCTTCATAGCCTCACATCCTGGATTCCCTGAGACAACCCTCATTCCCCTACCCTCGGGGACTGTTCCCTTCCCTCCGAGAGATCTAAGGCCTTATACGGACGGGCCTCAGGGAAACAGCTACAGGCTGGGGAAGCATTACTTTTTATGGCTCTAAGTGCTTCTGACTGAATCCAGGCCCTTGATAACATGGTCCTCTCAGAGCCGCGCCTTCCCTGCAGCTCAGCCCGCCCTGAGGCTCATGGAGCCCACGCTCTCCCCAACACGGCGGGGGGGCCCACTGTAAAGGCACTGCCTTAGCGTGAGAGCAGAAGAAATCCTCTGTCCCTAGCTGGTTTTCCGTCCTTTCCCTCTGTGTCTCCCTGCCTGGCTGATTTCCATGAAGAGATCAGCTGGTTTCCACTGAAGAAGTATCTGCTTTCCTGGGCTACCATGGGGAAGAGTCTGATTAAGATTCACACCAGAGTCCGCGTTCAGCTCCGGCTGACTAATCACTGCCTTCGACCCCTGAGTATGCGCATCCTGAGGATGGGGCCCCGGCTCCAGGGTAGGCTCCTGACCACTGTGCTCCCCAGCCCCCTGGGAGCCACCTCTGGGCAAGACAATCAGCTGGAGCACCTCCCAGGTAAAAACGACACTGTTTTGCTGTGCCACTCACCCAGATCCACACACGGCACCCATCCCATCCCCCCAGAATGACAGGTTTGATGAAGAGGAGAGGCAGGTGGTGGTTCACAGTGAAACCTGAAGTTCTGTACGGGACTAACTGCTGAGGGAATAGACTAACATTTACAGAGTAATTTTGTTTCTCAACACTACTAGAAATGCATACATGTCCATTATTTGTTTACTGAGAGCACCAACAATTCAGTCTAATGTGGCTTCTGGTGTCCCCGATTTTCTCTGATATCATTGCCTTTGCCTCTCTCCTTCCCCAGCTCAGGGCTAAACTATAGGCCAAGCTAAGCTTGCATGGAAGTGGCTTCTGGTTGTAAGCTGCTCATACTTTGAAAGATCTGGCAGTCAGAGCTGTCCCTGTGAGGGGACAGCCCCTCGATAGGGTGTGAGATGCCCTGTGCAAGGGGGCGCTGAAGTTCCAGAGGAAAGGGGGCCAGAGGAGTGGTTGGGAAAGGAGCAGAACCAACACCATGTGTGGTCAGGGCCTGAAGGTTTGTTTTATCGGGGACCCCATCACACCCGCCCCCCCGGGCACATGTTCTTCATGCTGCAATGCACACAGGGGAGCGAGAGCGGGGACACCGGGGGAAACGGGTCACAGGAGCAGCAAGAGCTCTGCAACAGGGAACGGGCTCTTAATGTCACATTATTGCACAAGTTTCTTGAGCAATTAGGACCTCAATCTAAGAAAGGTACATGCTGTTGACTTAATTCATCCTGGCCCACTGTCCCTCTCCCCAGAAATTCCAACTACATGATCATTAGCACCATGAAATAGAAAGATGCTTGGATTCTGTCCTTGTCTTTGCCATTAACCAACCAACTACATGACTTCAGGAAAGTTCTGTAACCTCTCACTCACTGCTTCATGGAGTTGTTGAAAGATAAAATGAAAGTGATTTAAGAAGATTAAAATATTATACAAAGTTAAGATTCTTAGCATAGGGACAGACAAAATACAGCCAGGATCATGAGGAGCTTCTGAAAGCAGAGGTTGAGAACATTGGCAGATATACTGATGGTGAGACACTGGGGAGTGTAGGTGGATAATGGGGCCGCCATCGCCCCTCCTCCTGTTTATAACCCAGATTCTAGGGTTCATTCCTCTGTAGAATCCTTAACTGTGCTTGTGTTGAAATGGGCTCCAGCAGGCTGGGCAGGCAGGCCGCCTGGGTGCCAATGGCTATACCACAGGAGCCAAGGAAAGACGCAACACACTTCTGAAAGGCCCCTAGTGCCTTTTAAGAGAACTTCGGGCTTTTTGAAGCTAGCCCTCCACCAGCAAACTCCCTAATCAGCCTTGGGGAGGTCAAGGTTTTACCTTCTGGGAATCTGCTTCATTCTGGAGCAGTCAGGGTCAATTTCAGAGCAACAGACAGGGACTGGCTTCTTGTGTCATAGGCCATAAAGGCAGGGAGAACCACTCTGGCACCACCACGATGGCTAGGAAAGGAAAATGCAGGTGTTGAACCTGAAACGAGAAGCCATTTCCTTGAGAGCACTGTGATGGGAGCCACTTGGTGCCTCTAAGCCCATATCCTCCAGCCTGGGTGGCTGCTATTGGGTTGCAGGAGTAACCAGCTCCTGTTTTTCCCTCCCAGAGCTTGAGCCCTAGAAAGAGAAATGTTCCATCTGGGAAAATAAAGTGATAGTGGGTAGTTTTAGGGGCCACAAGACCCCCTTTCTCCTAACAAATGTAAGAGAGTTTCCCCCTCACCCAACAAGATCTCAAAGTCCACTCTGCACTCTAGAGTGTCTAAAATAGGGAACCTGTCGGCCTACTCTGGACCCAGATCATTCTAAGGTGAAAAGAGAGGGAGCTGCCCAGGGCCACTCCACTTCTCTGTCCGAGAGCCCTTAGGAAGAACAGACAGGGCTCTCACATCCCACAAGGTCAGGATGGCTGGAACTGGGAGGCTGAAGAGAGCAACTGCAGAAACCCAAAAGATGGCCTCACGAGCTCAAGGAGCTGTTGCTAGGCTGTTAGAAGGACACTCAGCTCCAGAATTGGCATTAGATGAGGCTGAGCTAAGCACAACACAGCCTCATCCCGCCCATTCTTGCCTCGCAAGGCCCTCAGCCCAGGTGGCAAACATGCACTCCCTGAACCATGGTCCTAGCCCTCAATCAGAGGTAGTCTGCCATTCAGATTCTCTTTCAGACTGGGGCTACAAATCAGGCCGAGGACACTAGACGCAGGAACGGTACCATCTTTAACAAACATGGCTGAAACCAGAAGCAAGAAGAAAAAATGTGAACACTGGGACAGAAAGCCAACTCATGTTCCTTTTTCCTTTGCAGGCCTCGAGTCCCTCCGGGACAGTGCCCATTCCACCCCGGTGCGTTCCTCCTCTCACGGGGACACCTTCCTGCCTCACGTGAGAAGCAGCCGGGCAGATAGCAATGAGCGAGTCGCAGTGATTGCAGACGAGGCCTACAGCCCTGCAGACAGTGTGCTGCCCACCCCTGTGGCCGAGCACAGCCTGGAGCTGATGCTGCTTTCCCGGCAGATCAATGGGGCCACCTGCAGCATCGAGGAGGAGAAGGAGTCTGAGGCCAGCACCCCAACTGCTGCTGATGTGGAGGCCCTTGGGGGAGAGCTGAGGGCCCTGTGTCAGGGGCACGGCAGGCCAGAGGAGGAACAGGTGAATAAGTTTGTTTTAAGTGTCCTCCGTTTGCTCCTTGTGACCATGGGACTCCTCTTTGTTTTGCTCCTCCTCCTGATCATCCTTACCGAGTCCGACCTTGACATTGCCTTTTTCCGCGATATCCGCCAGACTCCCGAGTTTGAACAATTCCACTATCAATACTTTTGTCCCCTCAGGCGATGGTTTGCCTGCAAAATCCGCTCAGTGGTGAGCCTGCTCATTGACACCTGAGAAGGCATGACTCCTCCCAATAACTAGCCAGGTGGACCAAGGAGCCCGGCTACCCGTTCCCAGCAATGGGACCCATCGCGGAACCATCGGCACATGTACCAAGTCCTCCTTTCATGACTCAAAAGTCCACAGCCTAGGAGGGTTGTCTCCCAGAAGATGAGAGGGATAGGCTCATGCCCTGTCTAAGCAAACTGGGAAAGCTCATTTCCTTCAGAGGTTCTCTCAAGAAAGGCTCGGCGACTCTTTCTCATCCTCCCAACTTGCAGGATAACTTTTGGTTTTGAATTTTGATTTTTCATAGATGTGTATTATTTTGAAAGTATCAAATAAAAATAATTTATTTTACTATTACTGATGATCACAGTAGTGTCACCTAGCAGATGGGACACTAGTTGAAGACTAGAGAGCTGTTGTCTTCTGTGTTCTGCAGGAGCTTTCCTGCTGGGTTCCAGCAGACTCATCACAGCAGCCTCAGGGGACTAAGTTTTCTTGCCAGACACAGCTTTTTAAAAAGTAAACATCCTGTAGAATGATTAAATGGAAACTTGCTTCTTATGATGGTCTGAGCTGGATTTTCTTTTCCTTTTGTTTCCCCCCCCCAAATCTGAGCACAGTGGGCATCTGAAGGGACCACCGCTACAGCAGCAGCAGCAGCAGGGGTGGGGTAAGTCTGTCCCCTTAGACTAGATCCTAGTGGGCATCACCGTGAATTTTGTATGATGAACTTTAACTTCTGTAATTTTTTTCTGAAGAACCTCAAGACTTGTAGAGTGCTCCAGGGGCGTTAGATGAATTCAGTGGTACTAGAAATAGGACTGTCAGAAACGTTGGACAAAATGTAGTGAACAGAAGCCAGAACTGAGGTACCTGAGACTGTTGAGAGTCAGACAGCAGTGCTTATTTTGTACAAGACCCTCCCCAGCAAAAAAAAAAAAAAAAAAATTCAACTTATATTTTAACAACAAAATGTTATTTTCTTATCAATTCATATTTTGTTTTTACTTTATGGATTAAGAAAATAGAGCCTGATGAACTAAACGATGCAAGAAAGAAACTGATCCTGAGAATGAAAAGCCTCAGAAAATAGAATTCCAAGATCAACAAACAGCCTTGGAAGGGACCGGAAAAGAATCTCTTTAAATAGGAGTTCTAACAGATGCCTGCCAAGAAAGAAGGTGAACGTGGCAGAGACCAACACTTAGATGTAGAAATACTGCCCCCTAGGGTCATCCTCTGCATCAGGAAAATAAAAGCTGTAGGAAAAGAGCACTTGCCATCCTTGCTGGGGGAAGCCACGGAAGCACACAGAAGCGCAGCAGGGAAGGGTGAGTGTGGGGTCCGAGGCCCAAGCTCGGCAACTATTATAAACACTCACACGTGAGATCTTGTTTTCATCTCAGGGAGCGATTTCTAAGTCATCTGGGGCCTGAGGACTCATTGAAAGATGGTCAGTGGACAATTCCCAGGACCCTACACAACATGGAGCAGCTGCTGACACCTTCTGGTGCTGGGCAGTCCCAAATGAGAACAGAATGAGTCACTTAGATTTGCTCGCCCCTGGTTTGTCCCGAGATGGCAGAACCATGTCCGTGCACACAATGTAACAGCCTTTGAATAAAATGGGGTTTTTCTTTTGGGGTGGGTGGAGGGGTACATAATTTTAAATGCCCCTTCATCAAGACCAGGGGTTGGCAAACTTTACCTGTAAAGTGCCATTTAGTAAACTATTTTTTAATTTTGGTTTTGTGGGCCATACTCTACGGCAACTATTCAACTCTGCCACTGTAGCACAAAAACAGCCAGAGGTATATATAAATACGTAAATGAAGGAGCAAGCCTGTGTTCCAATAAACCTTTATATTTATAAAAAGACATGGTGAGCTGATTGGCCCACAAGCCATAATTTGCCAACCCTGATTTACACAATAAAACTGCCCCTTCCTAAGCTAGCAGAAAGAGGGTTGGCTTTGCTCCAGTTCCTGACGTGAGTTAAAGATCCAGGGTGCTTGAACAACCAACCAGCAAAGAGATGTCTGATGCCAAGATGAGCAAGACCAAGCACTGGAATGCTAAAACATGGCCAGAATCTAAGAGTGGAAGAGGGCTTGTCTGATCATTTCCATACCAGCAACAATTTGGGCAGAATTACAAACATCTATTTACCAAGAGATAAGACAAACTGAGGGAGATCCTAGTGAAGATTAGGGATCACTTAGAATTAACTAGCCACTGCCACTTGCCATCTACATAGGAAAGGCTTTATTTAGTACAGAATTAAAGTGGAAAAAGCAGACTTGGAGATGAAAAGGCTGTCAGGAGACAGGGGGCCGGTTTTAACCTGGGTATCTACTGTCTTATGCAACATAGCAGATTACCTTTTAGTGTAGTGTTCCTACCTCAGTTTGTAGAATATGGTGTTTCTATGCAGTGAGTAATAGCCTTGACTCTGACCATTCATATTCACATTAGAAAATGATGCAGTATCCCATTTCTGGGTACATTTCTTGTGTCTAGAGTCCTAACAGTACAATAGTCCACACCATTTCCAACAGCTAGATTTTTCTCTCTGAATAGAAACTTTCAGACTAATTTTTTTCCAGGGCTTATCCCAGAAAATACCAATAGAAAAGTCTCCTTCAATTTGCTTTGCAAATAGTGCTTGAATAACAAACTTCTTTTGTTGGTGACTAGTCTTTTTTGATATCTCCCCATCATTAAAAATTGTTCAAGTTTTTAATCTGGTTTTACTATGTTCCACTCTGTCTCCTATTTTCTCTCAATTAATTTGATCTAGTTGTTGAAAAAGCAGTGGTTTCCATAGCTTCATCTATCAGAGGAAATAAAACTCTTACTAAAGAATAGTGTACTGCACCTTTAAGCAGTAGAGGGTAAACTACCTGCAAATGTGAATTTCTTAGTTTCATTAAAAAATAGTTGTTAACCTTTCGTGTGCCAAAAAATCTCAGTTACATTTTCCTTCAAAGCAATGTACTTTTTTCTACATATTCAGTATGTAGTTAGCATAAAATCATTGGTGCCATGAAAATTATTTTTAAACTTAAATAAATATTTAAATATCATAAAAGAGTGGACTCTTTTTTAACTTGTATCCTGTCTCACTCTCTCCTCAAAGTTGCCAGCACACACAGATAAAAGGATGCCTGTGGGATTTACACAGACTGCCATTTGCCACTGGAATCAAAATAATCATTTTGCTTAGAAGCTATAAGTGTGAAATAATTTTATACGAGAATTATACCTCTTTTTTCTGATGAGGAAAACCAAGAAGTGATTCTCCCAAGGTTACATAGTCTTGGAGCCAAAAGTAGCACCCAGGTAATCCAGCTTCTAGACCAGCATCAAATAAAAGGGAGAAAACACTTCCTCTGAAAGGAACAGAATGATACCACCACCACGTAACAAACCTCTTATTGACAACTCACAAAATACATTCCTGTGACATTATCTCATCTGATTATGTAACCATCACTTGGTAGCTACAAAACTGGCCATAGTCTTATAAATTGCATGAGGCTAAAAAGTGAAAGTGAGGCCTACTGGGCTAGCCTATTACCTAATCTTCCTATTTTCAGTCCTCCCAACCCTCCAACCCTCCGTTCTGCTGAAGATCACCTTCCTAAAGCACTGATGAAGTTGTCACTCAGCCCCCAAATTTTCAGACGTTCCCATTACCTACCTATAAAATGCTACCTATTTCCTGTCCCTCGTGGAGGTTTGTTTTTGTTTTTTTAAACAATAAAAGCCTTTCTTAAAGTGATCTGAAGAATAAAAAGCATAAGAAGAACCAATGGATGTCAGTGGTTTCCCAGATCCTACAGACTTACAGCAACCACCCTTCTTTGGATACTTGGGCACCCACTCCCTCAGCTTAGGGTTCCTCAGCCATAACCAGGCCCCTATGACCCAAACACACTTGTGGTTTTAGCTCTTGAACAGGCCTCCTCTACAACTTGCTGATGGAGTGGAACAAGCTGCCAAAAGACTTTTTTAAAACGTTTCTTCTTTCACAGCTTCCATTTTAGCAAAAAATACCTTAAAATGTTGTATTCCTCACTCTGTATAACTGGGCTAAATGTTATCTTCCTCACAAAATTCTATCTTTTCATTTCAGATTCCCAGCACTTACATCCAAGTGAACCAGAATATTGGTCTATGCAGGAGTGTCCAACCTTTTGGCATCTCCAGGCCACATTGGAAGCCGAGTTGTCTTGGGCCACACATTAAATACATTGTGACATGTAATCACACACAAAAAAACATCCCATGATGTTTTAAGTAAATTTACGATTTTGTGTTGGGCCACATGCAGGCCACAGGTGGGACACCCCCTGGCGCTGTCTTGGAAATAAAACTCAGCTCTAGCTATCAATACCATACTAAAAAGGAAAAACAATTTAAAAGTACTCTTTGGGCCCTGGCCAGGTGGCTCAGTTGGTTAGAGCGTTGTCCTGATACACCAAGATTGTGGGCTCAGTCTCCCGTCAGAGCACACACAAGAAGCAACCAATGAATGAATGCATACATAAGTGGAACAAAAAATCAACATTTCTTGTTTCCCTCATTTTCTCTCTCTCCCTCCCTCTCCCTCCCTCCCCGAGACTCTCAAGTCAATAAATTTAAAAAAAAAATTGTTTTGAAAGTACTCTTTGTACAAAAAAAGTACTAAGTCAGAAGGGACAGCCTCACAAACAGGATGCCTAAATTTTTTGGAATCTGAAGTTAGAGGGCATATAATTCTTGCTCTTGGGTTTGATATAAAAGACATGTGTACGCTCTCCCCACCTTCCCATGTCTGTATGCTGGATGAAAGTATTTAAATCTCTGTATCCACAGCCCTTAGCTTCCCTGCTTTCCTGGAGAATGCCTTTGCAAAGTCTTCTCTGTGGAAAGGAAACTCAAAGGCCAAAATACTAAAAAAGGACTTAACTCAGATTCTATCAATTCCTAATCATTTACAGTCTGCCCTAGGCTGACTAAGTCTGTCCACCCAAAATGAGAACTGTCTTCTTCCTCCTTAAAGAAAAGAAAGGAAAAAAAGAGCAGCAGTTATCTCAAAGAAAACAACAAGTGGAATTCAGAGCTTATACAGGTAAGAGACACTATAAAGGCCAACTTACAAAAAGGGTTTACCCTGAAGGGAAAGGGTGCAGTCGTAATACACGAATAATTGCAGAAGCCACAAAGCTTTAACCAAGTCTCTGGGAGAAATACCTTTCACAACAGACTGCAATTTAAGGATGTCCTGAGAGAGACAGTTTTCTTTTATGTGCTTTCTAGAGTTAAATTATTACGCCATTATAGAATTTATCACTGAGTAACAAGTCCTCACTCACTCCTGCACTGCCTCAGGAAGAGAGAACTCTGTTAAGTGGAATTGAATATAAATAGCACCGTTATGAAGCTACATTGTCAAAAGAAATCACAAAAGTGAAAAGCATGAAGAATTTGCTAACATTTACTACAGAAGCCAGGCAATTACCATAAAGCTTAAATGATGGTACTAATTTGATTGAGAGTCATTTTTAAAATCAAAAAAACAACACTCCCCACAGAACTAGCCATTCTATAACCTGTGAAATTAAGCAGTGCAGAAAAGAGAAAGGAAACCAAAAGGCTTTGTTTACTACTTCAAGGGTAGATTAAATATAACTCAATCTCACTTACTTTTACTTTCCATTTCATAAATTAATATTTCTACCTCCCTTATATATTTCTATATTCATATCATCAATAAAATACAGAACTCCTGTTCCTTATAAACACCCACAACTTTTAATAAACCAAGCATCAAAACACTTAGATTTTAATTACAGAGAAGGAAATTATTTAAGGGAAAACTGTTCTTTAAGGAAATTATACATGTCCACTTATGTGATATGCAATTATGGTAAGATAATATTTCTCTTAGAATTCAAACATTGCTGAAGCTATTGACAATAGCCTTTCAGTAGTATTTTGGCAATGAAGAACAGTGAAAAATGTTGGAAGGGTAATGTCACACAGTAACATTAGTCACTGATTTAACAGCTCCACTTCCAACAAAAGGCACATACAAACTGCCATAACAACTTCTGGCCAAGATGGAGGCATAGGTAGATACACTGTGCCTCCTCCCACAACCAAAAGCAGGACAACAACAAATTTAAAAATGAAACAACCGCCCTGGCTGGCATAGTTCAGTGGATTGAGCATGGGATTCGAACCAAAGGATCGCAGGTTTGATTCCCAGTCAGGGCACATGCCTGGGTTGCGGGCCAGATCCCCAGTTTGGGGCATGAAAGACGCAGCTACACATTGATGTTTCTCTCCCTCTTTCTTCCTTCTCCTCTCTAAAAATACATAAATAAAATCTTACAAAAAAAAAAAGAGGGAGGGAAAAAGGACATTTTAAAATGGTGCAATTTGGTAACAAATGTACAATGTAAAAAGGTATAATTTGTGACAAAAAAATATCAAAAGCAAGAGAAAGACTGAATGGGTACAGGTGAATGAAGATACGAGGGAATCAGAAGAATGAGCACTATTTGATCTATAAGACATTCTACAAGTTTAACAGTAACCACAAAACAAACAAAAAAGAATCATAGAAAACTGTTGAAAGAAAATAGCACAAAATCACAAGGGAAGAGAAACAATGGAAATATAGAGCAACCAAAAGATAAAATGGTTGTAAGTCCTCATACATCAATAATCATCCTAGGTGCTCAGCGCGCAGGGCGAGCAGCGCCTGCAGGCCGGCACCCGGGATGTGGAGGTGGCCAAGGAGGCTAGTCTAGCATGCCTGGACCCAGAGCCCCAGCAGAGGTCGCCTTCGTCATCCACCACGCAGGGAGATCACGCTCCCTCGGCCCACAAAGGCGATGAGTCGCTGAGGAGGCAGCCAGCGCTGCGCTGCCGGACCCCAGGAAAAGGAAGCAGGCGGAGGGAAGGCACCGGCGTCCCTGAGGCGAGAGCCACAGGTGCATGGTACAGTAATGGGGCCCTTTCACTCTGCCCACTCCCCAGCCCCAAGCAAGGCTGTCCAGCCTCAAACCCTTCTGCTCGGCCACTGAAGGCCAATGACAGTGGCGGGCCCCGCAAGCTGAGCCAGAGGAGCGAGACTGGCAGTACTGCAAGCTGTGCAGGAAGATGGAGAACCTGCTGCGCTGCAACCACAGCGTCAGCTCCTACTGCACAAGGAGCACCAGCGCCAGGACTGAAGGAAACACAAGCTCATGTGCCAGAGCTGTGAGGGCTCTCCTGGCCACGAGTTGGTCTCATACCCCCATCCCACAAGCGCACCCCTAAAAAGTTGCCCAGGGCCACCTCAGTCAGGGAGGCCAGGAAAGAGGCACAGCACCAGGACAGGGCCACCTTGCGGAATGAGGTCAAGGCAAAGGTCAAGCCCATGGTGGCCACGTCCTGCCTCGCAGGAGCCCAACAGCCAGCGCCCAGTAGCCCAGGCACAGCCCGCAATGGAGGGGCTACTGGGCCGACTGTAGCTGTTCCAGGGGAAGGCGAACCTGAGCCCACTGAGCAATGCACTGGACAAGAGGCTGAGCTAAGACAGCGGACTACAGCCCGACAGGCTGACAAAGCTGCTGCCAGCCCTGAGGCTGGTGCAGGAGTGCACTGTGCGAAGCATGGCATCTGCATAGTCAACAGCTTCCTGGGCAAGAAGACCAGGCAGCTGGTGGACCAAGAGGTGCACACCCTGCATGACCCTGGCAAGTGCACAGATGACCAGCTGGTCAGTCAGAAGAATAACTCATCCGAGCACATCTGAGGTGATAAATCACCTGGATCGAAGGCAAGGAGCCTGGCTGCAAAACCACTGGGCTGTTCATGAGCAACAAGAATGACCTAAAACACCACTGTGGCGGGGAAGCTGGGCAACTACAAAAAGCAATGGCTGGATGAAAGCCACCGTTGCTTGTTATCCAGGCAATGGAACAGAATATGCAGGTCATGTTGATAATCCAAATGGAGAAGGAAGGTGTGTGACATGTATATATTGTCTTAACAAAAACTGAGACAGGTGAGAAAGGTGTGAGGGTTGAACTAAATAAACCTCCTGATTCAATCAGTAAAGATGTCTCATAGAGAGACTTGGATTCAGCAATACCCCACTTCACCTACAATAATTGTTGATACTGTTTGTTAACTTGCAACTACAAATAAATGGATAAAGAAAAATAGACAACCAGGTGACATTTTAATAAGGAAACAGAAACAACTTTTTTGTGTTGCATGAGGAAGTTTTGACTGTGGCTATGTACTGCATCACTGACTCCAAACCTGTGATTGCTCATGGGAAGAATATAAGCTATCAACTGAAAATGGTACTTACATCTGCACATGATGTAAGTGCCCTAGGTAGAATTGTTTCATTCTTATATTTTGCCATATCTGTCATCTACCTGAGTTAATTTCATCTCTCCCTTTTTTATATAGTCAAGTTTTAATATGAAGTAATTTCTGTATGATCAGGTATAATTTATCAAAACTGAACTGAGGATTATTCCCCAAAATAACATCCATCTATTTTTGTAAACCTCTTCATACTATTAAATTTTGCCCTAAAAGACCTCTTATAATGATTGTTGCCATTAATAATTAATTTTCTTTTTACTTAAGAAGTACTTCAATTACTAGCTGAAAATCAGACTGTTTTCTAGTCCTGCCTTACACTAATTTGAACTCTTAAAAATTGCTGCTGTCGTTTTTTTTTTTTTGACATTGTTAATAATGGAACATAACAGTAAAACCATCACCATTTACCACCCTAAATGTAAACGGACAGAATTCACTAATCAAAAGGCACAGAATAGCAAAATGGATTAAGAAACAAGACCCAACTATATGTGACCTGCAGAAGATCCATCTCAACGATGAAGACAGATACAGGCTCAAAGTGAATGAGATAGAAGATGAAACTTCAAGCAAACAGCATCCAGAGAAGAGCAGGGCTAGAGTACTTTTGTATCAGGACAAAATAGATTTCAAGACAAAAAAGGTAACGAGACACAGATGGACATTTTATAATAATAAAGGGGACAACTCATCAAGATATAACACTTAATATATCCGACCCAACCTAGAGCAACAAAATATATAAAGCAATTACGAACAGACCTAAAGGGAGGAACTGACAAAAATACAATTATAGTAGGGGACCTGAATACTCCATTGATGGCAATGGATATATTATCCAGACGGAAAAAAATCAATAAGAAAACAGTCTTAAATAACACATTAGACCACGTGTACATAATAGCTATTTATAGAACTTTCCACCACAAAACAAAAAAATATACATTGTTCTCAAGTGAAAATGGAAAATTATGAAAGATAGATTATATGTTAGGGCACAAAACTAGTCTGAATAAATTTAAAACCAAAATCATGCCGAGTATATTTTATAACCACAACAGTACGAAAATGGAAATTAAATACAAGAGGAAAGCTGGAAAAAACAAAAATATGTGGAGATAAAACAACAAGCTACTGAACAACTACTGGGTCAAAGAAGAAATAAGAGATCAAAAGATACTTAGAGACAAATTAAAAAAACACAACATACCAAAATTGTTGGGATGCGGCAAAAGCAGTAACAAGGGCAGATTTATAGAACTACAGGCCACCTACCTTCAGAAATAAGGAAAATCTTTAATAAGTAATCTTACCTTAAAGAACTAAAGGAAAAAGGAACAAACAAAGCCCAAACACAAAATCAGTAGAAGAAAGCAAGCAGTAAAAATCAGTGTGAAAATAAATAGAGAACAAAAGACAATAGAAAAAAATTAATGAAACAAAGAGCTGGTTCTTTGAAAAGATAAAATTGAAAAACCTCTGGCCAGACTCACTAACGGGAAAAAAACAGATTCCAATAAATAAAATCAGGTATGAAAGACTAATTACAATGGATACCAGAGATATACAAAAACTTATACAAGGGCACTATGAAATGCTATATGCCACTAAATTCAATAATCTATAAGAAATGGTCAAATTCCTAGAAATACACATCCTTCCTAGACTGAATCATGGAAAACTAGTAAACCTAAACAGACCAATCATTAATAATAAAACTGACACGGTAATAAAAAAACTACCAAAAAACAAAAGTCCAGAACAAGGCAGCTTCACTAGTGAACTCTATCAAACATTCAAAGATTTAATACTAATCTTTTTTAACCTATATCGGCCCCCCCCCCCACGAAATAAAATGAAGGCAAGGGAATACTTCCTAACTCATTTCATGAGGTTACAATTCAATAAAAAATTTTATTTTTTGGGGGGTCTTTTTTTATTTATTTTTAGAGAGGGAAGGGAGGGAGAAAGAGAGAGAGAAACATCAATGTGCGGTTGCTGGGGGCCATGGCCTACAACCCAGGCATGTGCCCTGACTGGGAATCAAACCTGCGATGCTTTGGTTTGCAGCCCGCGCCCAATCCACTGAGCTACGCCAGCCAGGCCCAATTCAATAAATTTAAAAAATAAAATAAAATGAAAACATTAAAAAAAAGAAAATTACAGGCCCATATCTCTGATGAACTTAGATGCAAAAAATCCTGAACAGAAACTAGTGTATCAAATACAATCACACATTAAAAGGATCATACATCATGATCAAATGGAGTTCATTCCAGGGATGCAAGGATGGTTTAACATCCACAAATCAATCAATGCGATACACCACATTAACAAAATAAAAGATAAAAATCAAGGGTCATATCAACAGATACAGAAAAGGCATTTGACAAGATATAATATCCATTTAAGATTAAAACATTCAATTGAATGGATACAGATGAAAGTACCTCAACATAAAAGCCATATAGGATAAATGCTCAATTAATAGCATACTCAATGGTGAAACTCTGAAAGCTTTTCCTCTATGATCAGGAAAAAGACAAGGATGCCCACCTTATCATGGTCATTCAAAACAGTATGAGAAGTCCTAACCAGAGTAATTAAATAAGAAAAAGAAATAAAAGGCATCCAAATTGTGAATGAAAAAGTAAAACTGCCACTATTTAGAGATGACATGATTTTATACTAGAAAACCCTAAAAATTCCACCAGAAAAACTATTAAAAATAATATAGTAAAGCTACAGAATTCAAAATCAATATACAAAAACCCATTGCATTCTTATATACTAACAACATATTTAAAAGAGAAATGAAGAAAACAACCCCATTTACAATTGCAACAATAAAGATACAATAGCTAGGAGTAAAGTTAACAAAGGGCATGAAGGACCTGTACACTGAAAACTATAAGACATTGTTAAAAGAAATTGAAGACACAAAGAAATGGAAAGATATTCTGTGTTCATGGACTAGAAGAATTAATATTGTTAAAATGGCATTATTATCTAAAGCAATGTACAGATTTAAGTAATCCCTAGCAAAATCCCAATGGCACTTTTCACAGAAACAGAAAAAAAAACCCTCAAATTTGTATAAAACCATAAAGACCTCAAAGAGGTAAAGCAATCTTGAGAACAAAAGAACAAAGCCAGAGTTGTTATACTGACCTCGAACTACACTACAAAGCTATAGTAATCAAAACACTATGGTACTGCCAAAAAAAAAAAAACCATACTGACCAATGAAACAACAATTAGAGTACAAAAACAAACCCACACATATATAGGGAACTAATTTTCAACAACAGAGTCAAAAACATACAATGGAAAAAGTAAAGTCTCTTCAATAAATATGCAGAAAACTGGAAAGCAACATACGAAAGAATAAAACTAGACAATCTGACACCATACACAAAAATTAACTTAAAATGGATTAAAGACTTGAATATAAAACCTGAAACAACAAAATACATAGAAAACATAGACACTAAACTTATAGACATTGGTCTCACAGTTTTTGTGAACTTGACTCCAAAGGCAAGGGAAGTAAAAGCAAAAATAAATGAACAGGACTACATCAAACTAAAAACACTTCTGCATCAACAAAACAAAAAGGTGACCAACCAAATGAGAGAAGGTATTTTCAAACAATACCTCTGATAAGGGGCTAATATTTAATATACAACTCAACATCAAAAAATAAACAATCCAATTAAAAGATGGGCAGAGGACCTGAATAGGCAATTTTCTACAGAAGACATACAAATGGCCAACAGATATATTAAAAGATGCTCAACATCACTAGTCATAAGGGAAATGCAAATCCAAACCACAATGAAATACCACCTCCCACCTGTTTCAATGGTTATTATCGGTAAGACAAGAACTAACAGTGTTGGAAAAAACATGAAAAGGAAAACCTCACACACAGTGGTGAGTATGTAAATTGGCATAGCCACTATGAGAAACAGTATAGCGGTTCCTCAGAAAATTAAGAGTAGAGCTACCATAAGACTCAGTAATCCCTCTTCTGGATATCTTCCAAAAAAAATTGAAAAGACTCATTTGTAAGGACATACATACCCTATGTTCACTGCAGCATTATTCACAATATCCAAGACATAGAAACAACCTAAGTGTCCCTCAACAGATGACTGGATAAAGAAGACGTGGTATAATGCCATAAGTACCATGGAATACTGCACAGCCATACAAAGATGAACTATTGCTATTTGCAACAACATGGATGGATCTTGACAGTATTATGCTAAATGAAATAAGTTGAATATAAAAGGACAAGAACCACGACTTCATGCATATGTGGGATATAAAACAAAAAGCAACAAACAAAAAAAACCCTCATATATACAAACAACAGAATAGTGGTTACCAGAGAAGAGGGATTGGGGGAAAACAAAGAGGGTAAAGGGGTCGATTACACGGTAACAGAAGGCTAGACTTTGGACAGTGAGCACACAGTAGAGTATATAGATGTGGTAGCATAAAGATGTATGCCTTCAACTTACATGATGTTATCATTAACCAATGTCACTCCAATAAATTTTTTAAAAACAATATTAGACCACAAAAGTTTTTAATTCTTATCAAAGCTTTATAACTGATAATGTTACAGTTTCTCAACATACTGCCTGATTAAAGTGCTGCAGGCATCATAGCCTCCCTCATATTTCCTCCCCATCCTGTGGAAACAATCTCCAAGGTTTCTCCCTCAATTAAAAAAAAAAAAGCATTCTGATTATAGCTATTAATAAAGCAATTTATATTTGCTAAATAAACACTAATTAATTTGAACAAACTAGTATTGCTAAACCAAAAACCCAGCAACTTTCTTAACTCATAAAAACATGTATCTTCCCACTGGAATTACCTCCAGCCAAAATATACTGAGTTGGGTGCATAGCATTGATAGAACACACAGAGGCAAGGCATTCTCCATCAAGAAAAGAATGCACCCGCTTTCCTGTCTCATGGAAGATTTCCACCTGTCGTGGATGTGCCATGCTGCCAACTATGACACAGTCTTCTTGTTTAGGGTCCCACACAGCTTGAAACCTGGTCAGCCATCGCCCAGTAATGGTGTTGTGCCTAGTGAAAAAAACAATTTAAGACAGTAAGTGGTAAATAACTCAAGGTAGCAATGGGCAGAGAGTAAAGATGGTATTGCTCCTAAATGCTGGTTTTCTCTACCAAGTTCCTTCTCCAAGTTACCGAGTTACCATCAACCTAACCTCATCCTTCCTACAAGACCAAAACTCAGGCCCTATGTCAAGGTTGTAGGTTTGATCCCCAGTCAGGATACATACAAGAGGCAACCAATGAATATATAAATAAGTGGAACAACAAAATCAATCGTTCTCTCTCAATCTCTCTCTCTCTCTTTTTTTCTCTCTCCCTGCCTTCTTCTCTAAAATCAATGAAAACATATCCTCAAGTGAGAATTTAAAAAATAAAAATCAATGTAATATACCACATTAACAGTATGAAGGACAAAAGCCATATGATCATCCCAATTGACAGAAAAATCACTTGACAAAATTCAATTCCCTTTCATGACAAAAACACTGAACAAACTAGGAACAGAAGGAAACCAATTCAACACAATACAGGCCCATTATGAAAAGTCCATGGCTAATGTCACACACAATGGTGAAAGACTGAAAGCTTTTCCTCTAAGATCAGGAAAAAGGCAAGGATGCTGACTTTTACTCTCTATACCTTAATACCATTAACAGCCCTTTCTTATTAAAGTATGGACTACAGAGAACCAAATTTCCCACTGTCACTCAATGGTGCTATCTTCAATGAAAATTCATACTGACCCCAGATTCATCACCCTAGATAAATTAAAAAAAAAATACACACTAGACTCTTCCTAAAAGCAGCCAGAGGTGACCTCTGAAAATGGTTCACTATTCACTTGACCCAGAAAACCCCACAAAATCATGCAAATCAAGAGGTTCAAATCTTCATGTTCATTTTAAGAACACTCGTGAAACTGCCCAGGCCATCAAGAGTATGCACATCCAAAAAGCCACCAAGTAAGGGTGTCACTTTGCAGAAGCAATGTGTGCCATTCTGTCATTACAATGATGGGGTTGATAGGTGTGCCCAGGCCAAACAGAGGGGCCAGACACAGGGTTGGTGGCCCAAAAAGAGTGCTGAGTTTTTGCTGCACATGCTTAAAAGTGTAGAGAGTAATGCTGAACTTAAGGGTGTAGATGTGGATTCTCTGGGCCTTGAGCACATGCAGGTGAACAAAGCTCCCAAGATGCAGTGTAGAACTTACAGAGCTCACGGGAGGGTGAACCCACACAGGAGCTCTCTCTGCCATACTGAGACGGTCCTTCCTGACAAAGAGCAGGTTGTTCCTGAACCAGGAGAGGACGTTGCACAAAAGAGTAAGGTGTCCCAGAAGAAACTGAAGAAACAAAACCTTATGGCCCAGGAGTAAATTCAGCATAAAATAAATACTAATAAAAGTAAAAAAAGTAATAAATATATAAATAAAAATACACATTAGAAACTAATAAAGTTTGAAAAAAGGAACTTAAGAAAGAAGTTGATGAAACAGAAACAAATACACTTAAATGTAGCCTCTATAGACTATAAAACTCCAGAAGCAACAATCAACATTTATTGCTTGCCCTGTCCCCAACATCATAAATAAAGATACAAATAAAGATAAAAACTAGATGTCTAGGAAAAAGGCATCCAGTAAAGTCTGATGTAAAATAGATACATTAAAAGTAGCAGATACAAAACGAGGGTAACCAAAGAAATAAAGTAAGTGAGAAGGTCCTCATCAACAAGTGAGTAGTTACCATCTTCTTTAATAATATAACATGAATAATGCAGATTGGAATAAAGTCATTCGCCTTAACCAAAAATAACCACCGAGCTGCAGAGAACAGCTACCGACTGAAAGAGACTGAACCTCTTTATAAACCCAGGGAACCTGGAAGCAAGAACCCTTTCTGGACTGGAGAGGAAGTAGCAACCTGCGGCACTTACACAATGTAACACAACAACCATACCTATTACATCTCTTTGACAATCAGTGTCTAGTGCATGAACTCCAACAAACAGCTCATAGGAATCCCGGGTCTACATTATTTGGCATCTGGAAACTTACCTGATGGTGGTAAGGAGAGGAATCTGAGAGGACATACGGCTGCTGTCAAAGATTCTGCAAAATAAAGAACAAGAATAAAGTAACACTCTTTTTATTGTTTTTTTACAAATTTTCTGAAATAACATCAGTGTGCTTAATAACCTTTTCATTGGTTCATGACATGGAATATGACTGTTATTTTAAAATATATAGAATCAGGATCTAATAAATCTCAGCTAATATATTTAATAAAAATTACAAAGAATATTATAAAATTCAATGCTTGTTGTGTAGTGTAGAAATAGTTTATTTAAACACTATTACTCCACACTTAAAATGTACACTCTAAAGCGGGGATGTCAAACTCATTTTCACCAGGGGCCATGTCAGCCTCGCGGTGGCCTTCAAAGGGCCAAATGTAATTTTAGGACTGTGTACATGTAACTGCTCCTTAACTGTTAAGCGAGAGCTCAGCGCTGCCACGAGGCAGAAATAAGGTACCGGGCCAGATAAAACAAGGTGGAGAGCCAGAGTTGGCCTGTGGGTCTTGTGTTTGCCACCTGTGCTCTAGAGTAATCTGGATTCTAAACTATATTCAGATTCACAATAATATAGGTCATACATAAGGGATGTGGTCTAAAAACGCACAAATAATCTAAAAGTACATGAATGAATCAAAAGCCATTTCCTCATGAGACTCATCAATTGAGGGTCTGGTTGTGTCATTTCCAGATGCTGGTGAGAATTAGACCCAGCCAAGGGGAGGAGGTCTGGTGAGGCAGTTAGAGGAGCCCAGAGCCTCCATCCACCAGGTACACTGGCAGAAAGAAATGAACCACATCACCACCCACTTCCCCCTTCTCCTGGTACCTAGCTATTCCAGTGCAGTTTCTTGGGACTAGAGCTTATCACCTAATTAGATTACCAAAAAGCCAATCCCTAACAGCAAATGTAATGAGAGTAAACTCTACAGTGCAAATGAAGAGGAATGACACAAACAGGTAGCTCATGAGACAAAGGACACTATGTAGGCGGAAAGGGAAGACTGAGCTGCCACTGCCTGGTGACTAAATCTCTTAATGCATCACCTGGTAATGTGCAAAGACTTTACTAGAAACAAACTGGGCACATGCTATACACTGCAGACCAAGCTCTTCCCAACAGATGGGTTTAAATAGAAATTAGGTGCCTTTCTAGAGCCTGGCTCACAATATACATTCAATGGATCCTTGATGTAAAAATAATTAGTCAATTCCAAAATCACTAAAGGTAAAATTCTCGTAAACTGAGAAATGCTTGCAATGTTAAGCAAAATCAGGGACTCAGGAAGAGAACACAATCGTTTTTCTTTGTGGCTGCATTAACAGCACATCTTTTTCTGTTGACATTATTTTCTATTTTTGGTTCAACTGATTTACTTATATTTTTAAACCCACTTTTAGGAAGTAGCTATAAAAAAGGTAGCAAAGCTGAAACCATAAAACTGTACCTACTAGTCTATATAGAAGTCCAGTTTTCGTATCTTTTCTGCGTGCACATGTCCTGGGGCTCTGCAGCTACCATTCAGCACTTCACTTGTCGGGTAGAACCTGCCATCCCCAAAGTAAGAGCTTCTCCCTGCACTAAAATTACTTCCCTTTCAAGGTATCATGAGCCTGTTCTCACTGGGATTTCTGGGATTATTCACTGCTGAAAGGGAGGCCTGACATCAATTCTCCAGGTTAGCTACAGACCTCCCTTGCCAATCTCGAGGATATTTCCAGACACAAAAACTGCTGAAAAGCCATCAAATATAGGTCACTGACTTTCAGGAACCTATCTATAGTTATAAAACAATACCACTAGTGATTGAACAGGGAGCAGCAATAAACAAAGTTACTGGTTTATTGACACAGTAACTGCAGATATTTCAGATTCTTTTAACAACCCATTTCTGTCTCTCCAATTTACCTCAGCTTACAATCAGCACATGTGGTCACTACTCTGTTACCAGTAAAAGGTGAAAAATAAGCAGAAGCGATGCTCTTTGTGTGTTCAGTCAAAGAAATCAAAGGCTGGCTTCCCTTGGGATTCAGGCGCCTAGCATCATAAAGATGAACATCGCTGTAATGAAAAAAAAAAAAAAAGATTCAGTGTTACCACAGTCCATGTAATAAGCCACTAGAATAGTGTCTAGAATAAATTAGACACTCAAATACTCACTACACTGAAGAACAATTAAGACAGAACTCTCTAATCTTCTGTATTAATTTTATAAACACTAGCAAAGTTAAAATTTTAGAAAAATTCCAAAAACTATAGCATAACAATGTAACCAGTGAGTATAGACAGACAAGAATCCAGTTGGTTTTCCAATCTCTCCAAGAAAAAAATTAACACAGACCAACAAGTTATAGGTTACATATAACCTTTTTTTATAAGTTTTCTTCTCAAAAGATCAGAAGTAAATGCATATGATGCTAAGGAAAATAAAAATGTGTACTTGTTTCAATACTTTCACTATTTATTATATCCAAAAGAATATCTCATTTTGAAAAAAATGATACTCAAGCCCTGGCTGGTGTGGCTCAGTGGATTGAGTGCCGGCCTGTGGACCAAAAGGTTCCCAGTTTGATTCCCAGTCAGGGCACATGCCTGGGTTGTAGGCCAGGTCTCTTCCCCTTTCTCTAAATAAATAAAATCTTTTTTTTTTAAAGATTTTATTTATTTATATTTTTAGAGAGGGAAGGGAGGGAGAAAGAGAGAGAGAGAGAGAGAAACATCAATGTGCGGTTGCTGGGGGACATGGCCTGCAACCTAGGCATGTGCCCTGACTGGGAATCAAACCTGCGATGCCTGGTTCGCAGTCCGCGCTCGATCCACTGTAAATAAATAAAATCTTTTTAAAAAAGATACTAAAAAAAACTCTGTGTAGAAAGGAAGATTATCCAGCTGTGCATATCATGAAAGCCAGATGCCTTTTACATCAAAAGTGAAACATTTTTCCTAACATTAAAAGGCCTGAACATAAAGTTTTATGAAGAACATACCTCAATCCTGCAGTTATGAAATACTGTCTATGCACTGGATGGACATGAACAGTCCTTATTTTTCTCATAGAAGAATTGATAAGTTTCTCATAAGAAGTTTCAGGTGTCCTTCTATCCACCAATGCCATACTTCCATCCCAGTGTCCTACTATTAAAGAGGAGGCATCTTCTGCCAAGAAGTCAAAGGAGGAAAGGCTACTTCTCTCATTTCTGTATACCTATGAATATATAAGTAACAATCAATTTTATATAACTCTTCTTTTAAAGAAAGCCAGTGCATAAATTCTTTCATTCAAAAGTTATGAAGCCCTGGCTTGTGTGGCTCAGTGGATTGAGTGCTGGACTGGGAACCAAAGGTTCACTGGTTCAATTCCCAGTCAGGGCACATGCCTGGGTTGTGAGCCAGGTCCCCACTATGCAGCATGTGAGAGGCATCCACACATTGATGTTTCTCTTCCTTTCTCTTTCCCTTCCCCTCTCTCTAAAAATAAGTAAATAAAATCTTTTTTTTTTAAGTTATGAAACACTTTACCTAATAACCTCATTTATCCTCCATCCCACAGGAAGCACAGGGCAAAATGATCATCCCCACTTAAAGAGATGGAAACTGAGGCACTGATCAGCTGTGAGACTCACCCAAATCAAATGGCCCATCCAACTATGTCAAGGCTACACCCCAAGTCTCTTAAATCCAACAAACCTCAGTTGCAGATCTACTCTGTGAAACTTAATAGGAAATGGACTGAATTTGAATTCTACCCAACTGAAATACCTTAAATAACAAGTAACTTTGCTAATAAAGTTCAAGATACATGGCTGAATGCTCACCTACTCTTGGTGGAAGTAAATATAAAGACATGCAAAATTTGACAGCTGAGCAGGATACATCTATCAAAGTATCCAGTGCTCATACCTAATAATTTCACTAAGATACAAATAAGGATGCCTACTGTAAAACTGCTTACAATAGCAATAAGAGATAATCTAAATGTCCACCAAGAGATGCTGTTAAATAAATGAGGAACATTTCTACTTTGAAATACTGTACAATGATAAAAATAGGGTAGACTTATACTGCAAGCTGCCCAAAATATACTAGTGAGTGCAAAAAAGAAGTTGCAAAAAAGTATGTTTATAGTATGAATCCAAACTATACTAGTGCAAAGAAAACAAATCTGTGTCTATATGCTTGTAAGCACATGTATACTTTCTGGAAATACACCCAAAAAATACAAGGATGGGAAAATGGGAAAAGGGCAGATTTGTTCTGCATACCCTATTTACAATAAATGCTTTATCATGAACGTGTATTATTATTTTTAATCACTTATAATCCACTATCACTTTGGGTTCGGGGCTCACACACATAAGGATTAAAAAATAAATGGATAATGTGTCAATACTCAACTAAGAGAGGATGACCACAATTCTCATTGTTGAATCATGAACTGCTGCTGATTTTTAGTTTTAATAATAAGTATTACAAATTGAGATTATCCAAGTAATAAACCAAAGGCATCCCAACCACCATATACCCAAAATACCCACAAATGAAACTTGAAGTATTCAGTCAGTATATTAAAATGGTTAAGTGCAAAGGCTTTGGAGTCAGACCCAAGTGCAAATTCTAGTTCTACCATTCATGTCCTTGAGCAAGCTAATAAACCCCTTCACCTCAGTTTTTCAACTGTTAAATGAGAGATAACATTACCTACTATTTCATAAGGTGTTATAAAGCTTAATAACATATAAAAGCACAATCAAGTTAATGCCTAACACAAGGTAACTGTTCAATCAGTAGTATCAGGAACAAAGTACTAACGCATGCAACATTATGAATGAATCTTAAAAGTGTCAGGCTAGGTGAAAGAAACCAAATACAAAAAGCTACATTCCGAATGATTCCACTTACTCAACATTCTGTAACAGGCAAAATTACAGGGACACAATAATCACATCAGTGGTTGCCAGGGACTTCGGGAAGGGAAAGCAGGCCGACTACAAAAGGTCACTATACCTACATCTAAGTTTCACAAAGATTAAATTCAAGGTTAAGGAAAGAGTTTGATTTATGAGAATTCTCTTATTAAGGAAATCTGATATGGTTAAGCACCTCAACTGATATGTTTGTTGTAAGCATTAAGTAGTAGACATTTAAGTAGTAGGCCAAAACCTGATCACTGGGATCCAACAATGTGAGGATTCCCCAGGCCTCTGGCCAACCCTGCCAGAGGTTAAACGGGTTAGAAAACCTCCAAGAAGCAAGTCGCCTGGTGGTGATCTAGGTAGAGTGCCTCTGGGAGGACGAGTGGCCCTGAGCATGAGCCCAATATCTTTCAACTATTCTTAAACAGGGATTTAGACCAGCAGGGTTTACTCCAGCCCAGCAAAAGACCTTATCCTTAACGATAAACTTGGATAAATTTGGTTATGGATCAACTTGGCCTAAGATCTTCTGCACAAAACAGCCTGGATATCTGCTCCTTGCCAAAGCACAATTACATGATATCCAATGGCAGATTTTCATTCTAACTTCAGCAGACAGAAACAGTTGAGCTGACCCTAATACACATGGCATATAAGACATGATAAATCTTATAAGAAGACTAGAGAAAACCAAATTTTGTAGTTTCTGTGTTATGTTACAAGCCAAAAGTTTTAAGCAGAATGTAACACAGTACTGTTCAGTGATGAGTTTCTACAGTCTTTTTTGTCACTTCTAAGACTCCTCTCCACAAAATTCCTATCTGCAAAGACCAGCAATGATCCAAAGAAGTATAATTATATTCCAATATATTTTTTTCCTGAATGAAAAAGAAGTATAAGTCTTAAGCCTAAAAAAAAAAGAAGAGTAGGTTCTTTTATTTAAAAGCTTTTTGCAAAAATAAAAATAAGAGAAAACCTTATGTGCCAGACTGTCCTAAGTACTCTATCTACATTAACTCATTATCAGCATTTAATACTCTTGACAACCCTGTAAGATACTATCCTATTTAACAACTAAGGAAAATGAGCCACAAAGAGGTTAAGTAACTTGCCATGGTCACACTAGTAGTAACAGATGGTTTGGGACTTAGGAGGTGTAGGTGCAAAGTCGCTACCATCTTACCCAATCTTACTGGTATAATAATTACTCATGTGGCATTTCATAAAGAATTCAGAATACCATCTGAGATCAACATGTAAACACATTAACATTTACCTCTTCAAAAACAGCCTTGGAAAAATCCCCACAGCGTAGTGTGCCATCATAGCTCAGGGACAGTATGTGAGCCGGATTGGCAGGTGAGAAGTAAAGGCAACTAACCGGCTGACTATGGGGTTGAAAGACATACACTCCATCTTCTTTAGGTTGGTGAGTCTGGAATATAGGTGGGGAAAGGGACAGGGACAAAAACTAGTGAAAAGTAGTAATATTTTCTATAGCATGGTGTCATTAAACAATTTACATCTATATTATGTTGTCTTTACTTAGTCTATCATTATGCCCACCTCCCATTCAGAAAATCAGAACTAGAAAGTTTATACTATCACTAAGCTTTTTTTCTAATTTTCAATCCAATAAGAAGTCACATTTATTTTAACAGTTTCATTCTTTTTGAAATTAGATAGTTTTTTCATTATACAGAAGAAAAAAAAATCACTACTTAGGATAACTTCAGTTCATAAAACTGTCAGGAAATGAGAAGTCTACTTTTTATTTTACACACAGTATTATTCCTTACCACCAAAAAAAGAAAAGACCCGTATCAAATACCATTATTATTTTGCTTCCTAAGTATGCTGCTATGTAATACGGGTACACCTAGCATTCTTGGAATTTTCACAAGGTATTAGGTACTAGAACAAAATGAGAGTTTAGAAATATTTTGTCTTCTAAACACACCATGAAAATGCATATATTTGAGTTTCCACATTATTATTTTACATGTCAGAATTTTCATTTCCACTACTGGATTAAATCATCTCTTTTCTCATCTAAGTTATATTCTATGCCATACATTATATTATGAACCAAAGCAACTATCATCTCCAAATCTGGTTGAGTTTGCTCCAAAATACTCCACCATTTTTGTTTTCTTTTTTATTTTAATTTTTTATATTTTATTGATTATGCTATTATAGTTGTTCCAATTCGTCCCTCGTTGCCCCCTTCCACCTGGTACCCCCATTCTCTCCAGGAATTCCCCTCTTAGTTTATGTCCATGGGTCATGTTAAGTTCTTTGGCTTCTCCATCCCATATACTATTCTTAACATGCCCCAGTCTGTTTCGTACCTACCAATTATGGTTCTTAATCCCTGCACCATTTCCTCCAATCTCTCTCTTCCTCCACCCAGCTGATAACCCTTCAAATGATCACCATATTTATAATTCTGTACCCATTCTGGTTGTTTGCTTATTATTATTTTTTTATATTCAGTTGTTGAGAGTTGTGAATTTGTTGCCTTTCTAATGTTCTTTGTTTTGATCTTCTTTTTCTTAAATAATTCCCTTTGACATTTCCTGTAATAGTGGCTTGGTGGTGATGAACTCCTTTAGCTTTACCTTGTCTGGGAAGCACTTTATCTACCACTCCATTCTAAATGATAGCTTTGCTGGATAGAGTAATCTAAGTTTTAGGTCTTTGCTTTTCATCACTTTGAATACATCTTGCCAGTCCCTTCTTGCCTGCCAAGTTTCTTTTGAGAAATCTGCTGCTAGTCTTATGGGAATTCCTTTGTAGGTAACTCTCTTCTTTTTTCTTGTTGCTTTTAAGATTCTCCATCTTTAAACTTTGGTATTTTTATTATGATGTGTCTTGGTGTGTCTCTCTTTGGGTCCAATTTGTTTGGAATTCTCTGTACTTCATGGACTTGTATATCTATTTCCTTTGCCAAATTAGGGCAGTCTCCTTTCATTATTTTTTCAAATAAGTTTTCAATTTTTTTGCTCTTCCTCTTCTTCTGGCATCCCTATGATCCAGATGTTGGCATGTTTGGAGGCGCCCCAGAGGTTCCTAAACCTACCCTTGTTTTTTCTGAATTCCTCTTTCTTCTTTTTGTTTTGGTTGAATGTTTATCTCTTCCTTATGTTCCAAATTGTTGGTTTGAATCCCAGCTTCCTTCCTGTGTCTGTTGGTTTCCTGTGGATTATTCTTTATTTCACTTAGTATGAGGAAGTGAAGGAAGAAACTCTCCATTGTTATAAAAAATTTAAACAACACAGAAATATACAAAGTTTTTAAAAATTACTTCAAATCCAAAATTACCATTAAAATACTAAGTGATCATTACACATATCTTTATATGTACTTATATATACAGAATGACAGAGAAGAAATTTAGAAAAAAAATAAGATCATGCTACATATGCCATTATTAAAAGTATTAAATTTAGCTATACTTCAAAATAATAAAAGAAAATTAGGCTGAAGGAATTTTTGAACTTTTAGTATTTCTTTACAAAACATATCTCCTGAAACAGAAAAAGTAAAATACATAAAGCAGTTGTGGTCATTATGTTTTTTATTTTTAACTATGTCTCGATTTTAGATTTCTTTTGATCAAGACATTATTCTCATCCCTCTTTGATCTCCTTTCTCCATCTCTATATTTTACTATTATATTATTTTACTTATTTGTTTAATCCTCACCTGAGCACGTGCTTATTGACTCTAGAGAGAGGGGGAGGGAAAGACAGAGGGAGCAAAATATCAGTGTGAAAGAGAAACATTGATTGGTTGCTTCCTATATGTGCCTGGACTAGGGATTAAACCTGTAACTTAGGTATGTGCCATGACTAGGAATCCAACCTGCAACCTTTCAGTTTACGGGACAATGCTCCAACCAACTGAGCTGCACGGGCCAGGGCTGTTAAATTACTTTTATTTTGTTCAAGCAAATCATATTTACGTTCACTTCTGTAACCACAGTCCAGACAGTTGTTTTAGTTCTGCATTTAAATGGAGTCAGTGTTTATCATCAATTCCTTTGTCAAGCTTCTCCATTCCTGAATTCATTTTAATTTACTCCTAATTGGCTGAGATTCACTGTGAAGCCATTTTCTTCCAGATGAACTCCTAGGCCTTACATTTTTTTAGTTTTTCACATGTATGAATACCTACCTGCTGCCTTTACATTAGAACAATAGCTTGGGCTGGGTAAGTACTGGGACCATACTTCCTTCCCTCAGAATTTTGTAGACATTATATGAAATGTTGCTGTAGAAAACTGAGGCAAGCCTGGCTTTTCCCCTTGAATATAACCTGTTCTTTTCTATCCAAAGAAGTCTTTATCCTTAAAGACTCCAATTTTTCTAGAACTTGGTGTATACATTCAATCTACAATTCAATCCTGTCCACGCTTAAATGTATCTTCTGTTCCATTTCTGGGGTTCTCCTTTTCTTTCTTTTACTATTGGCTTGACTCTTAAAGCCTTTTTTCATCAGTAACATTACTTCAAATCTTTCCTTGATGTCTGTAATTTAATTTCCAGCAATGTTTACTCTGTTCCTTGCTTTTGTCTAATTTACTTGCTCCACTGATCTTCAATTTGTTTCCTTAATCCTGCAATCTCCTTTTTCATCTCATTCTGTTGTTTTATTATTTCTTCCTTGAGTTTTATTTTACCTGATTAATGTTATTAACTTTCTCCATAGCAGCACTGTCCAAAAAAACTTTCTAAGATGATAAAAATGTTTTATTTATGTACTGTTCAACATGGTATCCACTAGCTAAGTGCAGATATTAAGTATTTGAAATATGTCTAGTGTAAATGAAGAACTAGATTTTCTATTTTAATTAATTTAAATATAAATAGTCCCATATGACTAGTGCAATTCTATACTAGTGCTGCTCTACTAGTGGAACAACTGAGAAGAATTTCCTTCCTTTCCTTAAGTTTTTTCTTCTTCTAGGTCTGTCTTTGTATGCTAGGTTCTTTTGTTGTTTTTGCTGTAGTGTTGGTCTAGTTGCTATGTCATTTATTTTCATTCATTTTTGTCATGCTTGAATTGCTGTCCTTATTAGTTGCTCTGATATAACATATTAACTCTTTCTCCTAGTGTCTCATACCAGTTCATTTCTTCCTCAGAAAAGGACAGACTTTTCTGTTGCCCAGACAAAAGAAGGGGGCAGGAAGGGGGAGGTGGACAGATGGTTTTAGCTAAAACAATAAGCAATATTTGTTGTAATTCCTAGTCTCTGGGGTTTTGTTCATTATTTTATACCAGGATTCATACCACATACTCAGCAAGGTTGGATGGGAGGTGGCTTACAAGGGAGGACCTCCCAAAAACCTGGAATTTATATTTTAAAAATTGTGTACTTATTCTTACTTGTTTAAATTTCAATCACCTTCAAAGTACTCTCCATTTGACACAATACATCTATGAAGATGTTTTTTCCACTGCTCAAAACAGTTTTTGAACCCATCAATTTTGATGACTTGTAGCAATTCTGTTGTTTTTTGTTTCACCTCTTCCACATTGGCAAAATGTTTCCCTTTGAGGATTCTTTTCATCCAGAAAAACAAAAAAGTTGCTTGGGGAAGATTAGGTCAACAGAGACAGTAGGGCACAGAGTCATGCTGTTTTTGGTCAAAAACTGGACATGCAGCATGGTGCGGGTAGGTGTGCTCACCCATAGTAAAAGGGGCAAATGTGTTGAAAGAGTCTTCAAAAAAAATTCATTGAAGCCAAACACAGCCTCTCAAACAATGCAAGCGGGTACATAGATGGGTTTCTAGAACACTCGCCTAGCAGGGGGAAGCCTGTAATACAAAGGGCCCACCCTCTAGAAGATAATTCCAGGATTTTTTGGGGGACCTCCTCATATACCACTCCATAGACCAAGAAAATCTCCTTTGTAGAATTAGTCCTATTATTCTCACTCCTTACCCCTCTTTTGTCCCATTTTTCCACAGCAGCCATTTCCTTATTCTTCACTCAAGAGAAAAAACATATCACATCCACTCATGTGCTTCTCTTTAGTTTTGAGAATACAGGTGAAATCTCAGGGTTTGGTCAATTCACCAGTATGGATTTTGGGGGTAGAGCAAGATAGAAGCTAAACCATGCTGTGTCCCCACCCCCTTGGCTACAGGATTTGTTTCTACACTGATAACTAATTTTTTGTTATTATATATTATTATGTTATTACAGCTGTCCCCAGTTTCCCTTTTTGTTTCCCTCTACCAGCCCCACCCCACTCCCTCAGATAACCCTCATACCATTCTCCATGTCCATGGGTCCTGCATATATGTTCTTTGGCTATTCTATTCCCCATGTCTACTCAGTAACTACCAATTTGTACCTCTTAATCCCTTCACCTTTTTCACCTAGCCCCCCCACAACCCTCTTCCCATCTGGCAACCACCAAAATGTTCTCTCTGTAACTGTTTTTGTTCTGCTTGTTGTTTTTTTTCTAGATTCAGTTGTTGATAGATATGTATTTATTTCCATTTTACTGTTCATATTTTTTATCTTCTTCTTCTTAAAGGGGACCATTTACCATTTCATGTAATACTGGTTTGGTGATGATGAACTCCTTTAACTTGACTTTATCTGGGAAGCACTTTATCTGTCCTTCAATTCTAAATGATAGCTTTCCTTAGTAATCTTGGTTGTAGGTTCTTTCTTTTCATCACTCTGAATATTTCTTGCCAATCCCTTCTAGTCTTCAAAGTTTCTTTTGAAAAATCAGCTAACAGTCTTATAGGGCCACCCTTTTAGGTAACTAACTGCTTTTCTCTTACTGCTTTTAAGATTCTCTCTTTGCATTTAATTTTTGTCATTTTAATTATGATGTGTCTTGGAATGGGCCTCTTTGGGTCCATATTGTTTGGGACGCTCTGTGCTTCCTGGACTTGCATGACTATTTCCTTCACTAAGTTAGAAAAATTTTCATTCATTATTTTTTCAAATAGGTTTCAAATTTCTCACTCTTTCTCATCTCCTTCCAACATCCCTATCATGGAAATGTTGGTATACCTGAAGTTGTCCTAGAGGCTCCTTACACTATTCTCATTTATTTGGATTCTTTTTTCTTCTTGCTGTTCTGATTGGTTGCTTTTTGCTTCCTCATGTTCCAAATTGCTTATTTAATTCTTGGCTTTATCCACTCTACTGTTAATTCCCTGTAGATTGTTCTTTATTTCAATTAGTGTATCCTTTGTTTCTGACTGAATCTTTTTTATGCTGCTGAGGCCCTCACTAAGTTCTTTGAGCATCCTTTTAATCAGTGTTTTGAACTCTGCATCTGATAGATTGCTTGTCTCCATTTTGTTTAGTTCTTTTTCTGGAGTTTTGGTCTGTTCTTTCATTTGGGCCATGTTTCTTTGTCTCCTAATTTTTGAAACCTTCCTTTGTTTGTTTCTATATTATTAGGTTGAGCTACTATGTCTCCCAGGCTTCATAGAATGGTTTCATGTAATAGGTGTCCTGTAGGATCCAGTGGCACAGCCTCCCCCTATTACCCAAGCTGGGTACTCAAGGTGCACCCACTGTGTAGGCTGTGTACACCCTCCTCTTTGAGTTGAGACTTGATTGCTATTGGCACATCCAAGGTCACCCACTGCCTGTGTTCTGTCTCGGGTCACACAGCATTAGCTAAAAAGCGATCTGCAGATGACTGCTACTTGTGTTATGCTTGGAGGTGCTGTCCTGATAACTAGTTTTTGAAGTGCACTGCATTAAGTTAAATTTCTTAGTTATTATTTTGTATATTTTTTCTCATTTGACTATCTTTTGCTCATTCTATGGGAAAATTCCATCCCCGTACCTGATTTTAAACTAAATGTATCAGGTCAAGAGCATTCTACTTTAAACCTAAATGAGTCCAGGAGTAGCCTGTTTTGAGTCTAGAAACAACCATCTGTGCACACTTGATTGGTATAGGAAAACTGGAAGTACAAGCACCAGTTAAGACTACTATAGTAATCCCAAAATAAGGAGATGGGCCCTGGCCAAACACAGTGGCTGTAAGGATGGAAAGAAAGGGGCAAAAACATTAGTGGACTATACTAGAAATTAGGATTAAGGGGAACACCCAGGTTAAAACTCCTCAAGTGTTTCTTTTAGGATGAGAAACAAAATTCTTAACAAAACATAAAAATATGCATCTGCCCTCTACCCATCTCTACAGCTTCCTCCTATTCCATTAATCCCGTGTTCATTCCTTTGCTGTCTATGTTCCAGACGCACAGGCATTCTTCAGGTCCCTGAATGTATCAAGTAAGCATCCTTCTGCTTAAAGTCTTTGACATGCTGTTCACCTTGACCAAAACACTCTTAATTTCTTTACTTGGCTCCCTCCTACTTAGCTTTCAAACCTCAACTCAGTTCTCACTTCCTCAGGGAAGCCTTCCCTGATCCTCCAAATTAGGCCAGTCCCCCTGTTACGTGTTTTCATAACACTACTTTCCTTCATGACATTAGTCACAGTATATAATCCACTTATCAAATATGTAATCACATGGTTGAAAATTATTTCATTCATGCTGGTTTTGTTACTAAATTCTAAACTCTATGAGGACAAAAACTCTTTGCTCACAAATGTCTACTGGCTGGGGAGTTATTAGAATAATACTTGCCCTGGGTGGTGTGGCTCAGTGGATTGAGTGCCAGCCTGCAAACCAAAGGGTCGCTGGTTTGATTCCCTTGAGTCAGGGGACATGCCTCAGATGTGGGCCAGGTTCCCAGTGTGGGGCACTCAAGAGGCAACCACACATTGATGTTCCTTCTCTTTCTCCCTCCCTTCCCCTCTCTAAAAATAAATAAATCTTAAAAAAATTTTAAAGAATAATACTTAATACAAAATACTCAATGTGTGGGTGAATGGATAATTGAATAAATGATAACTGAACTTTTTTAAAAATATTTTATTTATTTACTTTTAGAGAGAGGGGAAAGGAGGGAGAAAAAGGGAGAGAAACATCAATGTGCAAGAGATACATCAATAGGTTGCCTCTTGCATGCCCCCAATCAAGGATCTGGCCTGCAACTCAGGTATGTGTCCTGACTGGGAATTCAACTGGCAACCTTTTGGTTCGCAGGTTGGCAGTCAATCCACTAAGCTATATGAACCAGGGCTGAATTTTTGATCCTAGGTATGACTAAAACTCTGACAGAAAATTAAGAGAAAAAAATGAGGGAGCGTCAAGGCAATTCAATGGGAAAGAATTGTCTTTTCAACAAATAATGCTGGGGCAACTGGATATTCACATACAAAATGACAAACCTGGGCCCTTACCTCACACTATATACAAAAAAAATAACTCAAAATATATCAGCAAACTAAATGTGAAAGCTAAAATCATAAAAGTTTTTGAAAAAAACAGAAAACCTTCAATACTTTGGAGTAGACAAAGATTTCTTAGATATAACACCAAAAGCATAATCCATAAAAATATTGATAAACCGGACTTCATCAAAATTCATGACTTTTGCAATTCAAAGACTTCAAATTCAGAATCTCAAAGTACAAATATATAAATAATTGGCATCTATAAACAGAGAGCTCTAGGCTATTTTCTTGCAGACTATTTGCTTCAGTCAAACTTTAATATCTTCAAAAAATAAATAATAACTTACCAAGTCCCAAAGTCCCACTTGCCCATATTTGGCCCCAGCTGCCACCAAAGTTCTAATTTCTGATGGATGAAGAGCCATAGACAGTATTGAACCTTTGGTAACTTTACAAACAGTATCTCCACTAATGACCATGCCACCTAAACTGGCTTTGTAGCTGAGAAAATTAAAAAATTAAATTTTAGAAGTAAAACCAGTCTTAATTGACATAAATAAGTAAAAGATGAATCAAAAAAGAAAAATCAATTAGTAAATAAATATGGGAAAATATTCAACCTCCACGCAACCAAAGAAATCAAAGTAAATACGAGGTCTGTCCAGAAAAAGTCCACCCATTGTTAATATAAGAACAGTTGGTGCTACATTGATGTAACCTGGCAGCCAAGGAGAGTGGACTGGAATGAACATGTGTGAACAATGACAACTTTACTGTACTAGTCAGTAGTAGTTGTAGACACCATTGAGTGAGCCTATGTACTGTGTGGCAGTCCTATGCAAAATGACTGAAAGAATAGAGCAATGAATCTGCATCAAATTTTGCATTAAACTTGAACATTCCTCCATGGAAACTATTCAGATGATTCAGAAGGCTGTAGCTATGGGCAACTGGTGACTGGCAGCTTCATCACCACAACATGCCTGCTCATGCATCTTGACTCATGCAGTTTTTTGGCAAAACATAAAATCACCCAGGTGACTCAGCCCCCCGATAGCCCAGATTTGGCACCCTGAGACTTCTGGCTTTTCCCAAAACTAAAATCACCTTTGACAGGGAAGACGTTTCAGACCCTCGATAATATTCAGGAAAATATGATGTGGCAGCTGATGGTGATTGGGGGAACTGTGTGAGATTCCAAGGTGCCTGCTTTGAAGAAGACTGAGGTGTCATTGTCCTATGTACACTGTTTCCTGTATCTTTTTCAATAAATGTCTCTTTTTCATAGTACATGGCTGGATACTTTCTGGACAGACCTCATAATGAAGTACTATTTTTTTTTTTCACTAATAAAAACTAGTAGGCTACAGTTAAACATACACTCTCATATATATTGGTAGTGGCAGAGTAAATTCGTCTAAGATTTTCAGGGAAAAAAATTTTGGAAAACAATTTAGCAATGTGTACTAAAAGTCATAATTATGTCTATAATATCTGACTCATTAATCCCATTATCCTAAAGAAATAATCTACCATATGCATACATACACACTTCAACAAACACATGCACACATACAAACAGACAAAAATAAATAGAAAACAATTCCAAATACCAAGGGGGTAAGAAACAAGAGGTTAAGTAAATTTTACCTCTCAATAAAATATTATGCAACTATAAAGACTCTAATAACACGCAACCACAATATTAATGAGAAGCATAATGCAAATTTATATAAACATTAGAACATAACACAGTAAAATGTTTGTGGATTCACTCATTCACTTATTAAATATTGAATGAATATATATTATGTGCTAGATACTGTTCTGGGAATTGAGATAAAACTCCTGCATTCATGAAGCTTATATCTAGAGTAGGGGTGTCAAACTCATTTTCACCAGGGGCCACATCAGCCTTGCGGTTGCCTTCAAAGGGCAGAACGCAGTTTTAGGACTGTATAAATGTAACTACTCTGTAACTAGGGGCAAGGAGCTCGGCACTGCCTCTGGGGAGAAACAAGGTGCCAGCTGGATAAAACAAGGTGGAGGGCCGGACTGGGCCCAAAGGTCTTGTGTTTGTCACCTGTGATCTAGAGATTTTGTATACGGTAATACTTTAAAGGAAATATATAAAAATAACACTTGTTTGGGTAAAAATATTATAGGTAATTTTTTCACCTCATTTTCAAAATTTCCTGTTTTACAGTCTTTATAATTTAAAGGTCTCAGAAAATGTAAATAGAGGCAAGAAATTTTAACTCACCTTTTAATGCTAGACAACTCCTTCTCAGTGTTCTTACTACTACTTGTCTGAAACAATGGGAGAGACCAAAGTACTAAGTTAAGATAGGTATTAAAATTTCATTAACAGATGATCCTAAAAGCTAAAATCCCTCCCAACTGATACCTTGCTCACTTCTGCCCAGGTCTGTAGAAATCCTTTAAATAGTTCACTGTTATCATCTCGATTTTCAGGAGTCATTTCTAAAGGCCCAGGAGGTAACAAAGGCTGTTATTTAAAAAACAAAAACAAACAGATAAAAGAGTTGATTGTCTTCCTGCCCTACAATGTACGCTTGAAGTTTTTCACTACTTTACTTTCAATACCAACAGGGGTGAGACACCATTAGCATTCAAAAATAGTTGTTCAGTGAATGAACGGCACCTATCCTTGTAATAAAATGTATTATCTCATTTAATTCTCTCAGAAATCCCGTGAATGACATACCACATTTTAAAAACACTGGGATGAAATTTAGAGAAATTAACTTAACAATAGTTATAATGCCAAGAACTGGAGTTGCTGAGAATTGATTCAGTTTAATTTCATAATCAAAATTATTATCCTATAGCAGTGTTTTTTAAATCAGAGGTTGTAACCCAGGGTCGTGAAATCACTTTAATATACCACAACCAGCAATGTGTTTTAGTTAATGAAAAAAGAATAGAAAATACAGAAGTGCATCATGTATAGTAAAGGGTAAGTATCATTTCACAAGTTTTGCTTTAGTTGTGTGTGTGCATGTGTGTATGTGTTTGTGTAATGAGTTCAATGTAAATACATTTCTTATCATGGGTGGAGGCTTCAAAAAAATTTGAAAGCCACTCCTCCCATGGCACCTTAATTTGCAATTAGCTTCCAAAGCACCAGATTAATTATTGCCCAATTTATAATTAAGCACTTAAATATAAAATATTAAAAACAGTAGGTACTCGAGTAAAAAATATAATCTTACTTAGACAATAAATTTGGTAAATAAGACTCTTCCCACTCACTGAGATTATAAAATTAAACTACAGCAAAAAAACCCATCACTATTAACACATACTATTTATTACTAATAACATTAATAACTACCATTTATTGATTGCTTACTAAGACCTTAATATTGTACAGTGTAAGGATCTTTATAGAAACTATTTCATTTAACCCTCACAACTCCCTGTTGAGATTTCTACTATTGTTGCCATATAAAAAATGGAGAAACCAGAATTTGAAAAGGTTAAGTAATTTACCCAAATCCCACAGTAGGTAAATCTGCAGAAATACAGAATCCAACCCTTTCTTAATAACTTAGAAATCTTACTCATTAAACCAGCAATTTTCAACCTTTTTCACCTCATGGCACACATAAACTCCTAAAATTTTGCAGCACACCAAAAAATATATTTTTTTACCAAACTGACAAAAAAAGGTATAGTTTGATTCATTCACACTACATGGCTATTGTTGTGTTGCTTGTTGTCACTTTTTTACTTGACAAAGGGAAAAGAGGTCAATGCACCTGAAACAGTGTTTAGCCAAGAGGGGGGCCCCAAAAATGGATTTGGAATGGGGTCCAGAACTCTGGGTGTCCAGGAAATATTAGAAAGATACATAAGATGCCCTCCCCCCTCCCCCCAACAAGTGTGAGTTGGGGGAAGGGACTAATGGAGCAGGGCCATTGAGGGCTGTTTTGCATAACGACAGCTTTGCAGCTAACCTCTGGCATGGTCATTTAGCATATCTATAACATTTAACTGGTTTCATAGATATGTTAAATAGCTGTGGCCATGCTTTGAGTCAGGGAGATGGAAGTAACTTCCCCCCCAAGACATAACTTGAAGGCAGTCCCCCGAGTTATAGGGCCTGCGTGAGAGCTTGGAGAAGACTGGCTCCTTGCCATGGGGCCATGCCTGCCCAGACTGACAATGGAAGCCCAGTAAAGTTGGAAGGATACAGGAGTGCTGGCAAACATATCGGATTGTGGGAGGAGTCAGAAATGGGGCTGCAGAGGAGGATTGGCGCAGGGATTTAAAACGGAGACTCGGCAGCCATTGGGGGCAGAACGACGCGGCTTTGCCAGAGTGGGGACTCCAGCAGCCATGTGAGACAGAACCATGAGGCTGTGGCAATAAAAAGGAGAGCCACCGCAGCTTTGCCAGAGTGGGGACCCCTGCGGCTTTAGTAGGGGGAACCACCACCTGGCTTTAGCAAAGAACTGCCACTCGGTTTTGGCAGAGTGGCATCTGCCCCCACCCTCACCACAGCTTTGGTGGAGAGAAGAACCATGCGGTTTTGGCCAGAGTACAGACCCCCGCAGCTTTGGTAGAAGATGACCACATGGCTTTGGGGTATTCCCTTTGATCACGTGGCTTGGGAAGCAGGAGAGACTTTGCCTGGAAGAAGGGTAAAAGAATTCTTGCCAGTAGGCCATGAGAAGGTGCCACACGGCTTTGGATTAATTAGAGATCCTGCCTGGACGGCGACACTGCTACTGGTGCCAGCGGCCTGAAACATGGACATTTGCTTCTTTTCTGGACTTATGGTACCCTGAATTAGGACAGGGGGAGAAGGAAGCATTGTGGGCATCTGTGGGTATCCTGAAGGACTTCGATATTTTAATGAAGACATTAGGTCACTACTTTAAGTCTATATATAGCATTAAATAAACATTTCCTTTCCTTTTCACAAATCTTTGGCACTGAGAGATGTCTTTCCTATGAGGCGGCAGACACAACGAACCTGGGGGGTTCCTTTCGGTTATAGTATATCCCCCTTGGCCCTTGTGTTCTGTAACAGTTTTTGGCGTCCCTGGGTGGGCCAATAATTAATTGCCCCTTTTGGTCCCTTGTTCGGTAACACACCTAAGTTAGTCAGGTATTGCATGTTTTAAAAATTCTTGTGTCACACTGGTTGAAAATGACAGCATTAAACCATATAACAGTCAAGTATTAAATTAATAAAGTACAATTTCAACATAATTTAATGCCCTTTTAGACTAGTTTCAAACACTTCAAAATTTTCAGTATTTTACTGAGTTAGTGTATTATATTTGCACTTTCTTACATTTTCATCTTCTACTACTGTTGGCTGTGTTGGGGTTTCTGGTAACGAAACTCCTGAAGGATCCACATTTTGTAATCACATTGATCTTCTACATCCAGTCCCATTTTCTCTCTTCTTAGGTTTCTTTCTAAAGAAGTGGGGAAAACTCATCTTATACTCATAAAACAGTTATATGTATTTACTAATACTAAGGAAATAACTCCTAGGAATATATTTCATGGATATAATCACACATTGCACATATGTATGTACATGGATATATACTGATTCAATTAAAAGTCTAGAAATATAAATGTTCATCATGGGGAGATGAGAGGTGTTAAATACTGACATACATATCTAATAGAACAATTTGTAGCCATAAAAGAGAATGAAAGATTGGATGTGGATATAAAATGAACTCTTAAGCAAAAACAAGGTCCTATTTATTTTTTTTTAAAAAAGATTACATACACACATACATTTTTGTGCATGCTGAGATTACCTATGAAAGAATACACATGAAACTATTAAGACTGGTTTCCTCTGGGGAGGAGCCCTGGCAAACTCCAGTCAAAGATGGGAAAGAGGCTTAAATGTTTCATTGTATTCCTTTTCATACAGTTTACTTTTCAAAAATCATATACAGGGCCTAGCGAAGTGGCTCAGTTGGTTGGAACATTCAGTGTCACTTTGTGCACCAAATGGTTGCCATCTGATTCCTGGTCAGGGCATGCCTAGGTTACAGGTTCAGTTCCCAGTTGGGGCATATACAGGAGGCAACCAATTGATGTTTCTCTCTTTCTCTCAATCTCTCCCTCTCTATATAGAAATCAATGGAAATGTCCTTGCATGAGGAATAAATAAATAAATCATATACAGGGTGGAGCAAAATAGATTTACAGATGTGAACATGCAAAACAAAGCTTATTCTTTTTTTTTTTTAAAGATTTTATTTATTTATTTTTAGAGAGGGAAGGGAGGGGGAGAGAGAGAAACATCAATGTGAGGTTGCTGGGAGACATGGCCTGCAACCTAGGCATGTGCCCTGACTGGGAATCGAACCTGCGATGCCTGGTTCGCAGCCCGCGCTCAATCCACTGAGCTACACCAGCCAGGGCACAAAGCTTATTCTTATATTATTATTTATTAGTTATTATATTATTTTCCACGTGAACAACTATAAACCTACTTTTGCCTCACCCTGTATATACCATAACTTTTTATGCACTATTTTTCATATTTGAAAAGTACTTGAGAACTTCTAGTTTTTAACTCCATTTGTAGAGAGCTTGTAAGTCATGACTCTATCTCATTAAATAACAAGCTGAACAAACTGAAAAATCAACAACTTTTCTAGGATCTGTAAGAATGGGAAGGGCACAGTGAAAACCACTGACCCCAATATTGGAGAGCCATAGAGACAAATACAAGAGGCACGGCTTATTGGAGCAGAGACTCAAGAACAAAAACCACCATGTAAACCAGCGCCTGAACCACCAGGAAAACCTGACCTGTAACTGACCAATTGCTGGAGGCTCAGTGTGGGTAAGTCTGAGAGTTAAAAACTACAGAATAGTCTACGCAAAATCTGGGCATAGATATTTATAGCAGCTTTGTTTATAACAGCCAAAACTGGGGAACAACTAGGATGTCCTCCAGTAGGTGAATGGATAATAAACTGTGGTACATCCAGACAATGAAATATTATTATTTAGTACTAACAAGGAATGAGCTATCAAGCCATAAAAATACATGAAGGAACCTTAAATGCATATTACTAAGATAAAGAAGCCAGCCAATCTGAAAAGGTTGCATAGTGTATGATCCCAAATACACGACATTCCAGAAATGGCAAAACTATGGAGACAATAAAAGGATAGGCAGAGCACAGAGGATGTGGGGGAGTGAAAATAATCTGTATATTATAAGGATGGATATATGTCATGACACATCTGTACAAACCCACAGAATGTACAATAACAAAAATGATCACTAAGGTAAGCTATGGACTTTGGGTGCTTATGATGTGTAAATATAGGTTCGTCCTAGGTACCAACATACCAGTCTGGTGAATGGTCCTGATACTGTGGGAGGAAATGCATGTGTGGGGACAGGGGATATGTGGGAACTGTACCTTCCTCTAAATTTTATTGTGAAACTCAAACTGTTCTGAAAAATATTAAGTCTTTAAATAAAAACTTCAGTGGTGTTTCATCCCAACAATTCTATGAGTCTTACATCCAGGAGCTCAACCAGGTCCTCACAGTGAACACTAAAGAAAAATCCCTTCATTCCCACAGGAGTCGGGGGAAAGGAACCATTTGAAGTATACCAGAGCATTGTTCTTTTTAACAAGGACTGACGGGAGGAGCAAGTAGTTAACCAGAGCCTAACCTGTAGGGTAGTATCAGAGCCTAACCAACCTTGAGGAAAGGAAATACCCAACCAACTCCAGCACACCCCTGCCATCTTCTCCCACCTAAGAGGAGAGGGGAATACTAAAACACTGAAGTTCACAGTCCAGAGACACAGGCTCACTAAAAGACTGAGACTTAATCAAGGACTACAGAATGCTTCCCCTGCCCCCACACCTTACCACGACATTAGTAAAGGCCTATTTACAACAGTTCCTTTTTCCCAGTACCTCATACCCAACTATCACGAAAAAATTCCAAGGCACACTCAAAGGTAAAAACAATCTGAAGAAAGAGAAGAAGCTTCAAAACCAGATATGGCAGGAATGATAGAATTATCAGAGCATGAATTTAAAACAACTATGATTAATATGCTAAGGGCTCCAATGAATAGAATAAACACCATATAAGAAGAGATGGGGACCTGGCAGGTGTGGCTCAGTGGATTGAGTGCTGACCTATGAACCTAAAGGTTGCTGGTTTGATTCCCAGTCAAGGCACACACCTAAAGTATGGGTCAGGTCCCAAGTTGGGGGCATTCGAGAGGCAACTGATTGATGTATCCCTTGCACATCTGTGTTCCTCTCCCTCCCTTCCCCTCTCTCTAAAAATAAATAAATATTTTAAGAAACTGTTTTAAAAAATAAATTAAAAAAAAGAAGATGGGCAATGTAGCAGAGAGATGTAAATCCTAAGAATGAACCAAAAAAGAAATGCTAGAGATAAAAAACACTATAATGGAAATGAAGAATGCCTTTGATGGGCTTATTTATACACTGGACATGGTTGAGGAAAGAATCTCTGACCTTGAAGATATCTTAATAGGAACCTCCAAAACTGAAAAGAAAGGAGAAAAAAAAGACTAAAAAAGAACAGAACCAAATATCCAAGGACTGTGGGATAACTACAAATGATGTAACATATGCACAATGGGAATACCAGAAGAAGAGAAGGGAACAGAAGAAAAAGGTGAAACAATAATAACTAAGAAGTTTACCAAATTAAAGTCAGACATAAAAACACAGATCGAGGAAGCTCAGAGAACATCAAGCAGGATAAATGTCAAATAAAACTAAACTTAGACAATTCATTTCCAAACTACAGAAAATCAAAGATAAAGAAAAAATCCTGACAGAAGCCAGAAGAAAAAAGGACCTTACCTAATGAGGAACAAAGATAAGAATTATAATCATCTTTTCAGAAACCATGCAAGCAAGAAGAGTGGACTGAAATATTTAGTGTTAAGAAAGACAAAAAAAACCCAACTCACCAACCTAAAATTCTTTGCCCTGTGAACCTAAACTATTAAGTCTTTATTTTCTTTTTTTAAAGCATATTTTATTGATTAGGCTGTTACAGTTGTCCCAATTTTTTTCTCCCTTTATCCCCCTCTGACCTATATCCCACCTTTCAACATCCCCCTCAACCTTAGTTCATGTCCATGGGTTGTACAAGTAAGTTCTTTGGCTTCTCCATCTCCTATATTATTCTTAACGCCCCCACCCCCATCTATTTTATGCCTACCAATTATGCTTCTTATTCCCTGTACCTTTTCTCCCCATTGTCCCCCTCCCCCTCCCCACTGATAACCCTCCATGTGATCTCTATTTCTGTGATTCTGTTCCTGCTCTAGCTGTTTGCTCAGTTTTTATTTTTGTTTTTTAGGTTCAGCTGTTGATACCTGTGAATTTGTTGTCATTTTACTGTTCATAGTTTTTTATCTTCTTCTATTTCTTAGATAAGTCCCTTTAACACTTCAAATAAGAGCTTGGTGAAAATGAATTCCATTAATTTGACCTTATATGAGAAGCACTTTATCTGCCCTTCCATTCTAAAAGAATAGTTTTGCTGGATAGAGTAATCTTAGATATAAGTCCTTGCCTTTCATGACTTGGAATACTTCTTTCTAGCCCCTCCTTGCCTGCAAGGTTGCTTTTGAGAAATCAGCTGACAGTCTGATGGGAACTCCTTTATAGGTAATTGTCTCCTTTTCTCTTGCTGCTTTCAGATTCTCTCCTTATCTTTAATCTTGGCTAATGTAATTATGATGTGCCTTAGTATGTGCTTCCTTGAGTCCAACTTCTTTGGGACTCTGAGCTTCCTGGACTTCCTGGAAGTGTATTTCCTTTGCCAGATTAGGGATGTTTTCCTTCATTATGCTTTCAAATAAGCTTTCATTTTTTTGCTCTTGTTCTTGTCCTTCTGGTACCCCTATGAATCAGATGTTGGCACATTTAAAGTTGTCCCAGAGGTTCCTAAGCCTCTCCTCATTTTTTTGAATTCTTGTTTCTTCATTCTGTTCTGGTTGAATGTTTCTTCCTTCTCCAAACCATTTATTTGAGTCCTGGTTTCCTTCTTGTCACTGTTGGTTCCCCTTATACTTTTCTTTATTTCACTTTTCATAGGCTTCACTTCTTCCTCTATTTTGCGACCATACTCAACCATTTCTGTGAGCGTCCTGATTACCAGGGTTTGAACTGTGCATCTGATAGGTTGGCTATCTCTTCATTGCTTAGTTGTGTTTTTTTTTTCTGGAGTTTTGATCTGTTCTTTCATTTGTGCTATGTTTCTTTGTCTCGGCACACCTGTTGTGTTACAAGGGGCGGAATCTTAGCTATTTGTGGGTTGGGGCACAACCCACTTTGCTGTGTTGTAGCACTGTCTGTAGGGGAGGGGTAGAGGAGGGAATAATGCCACTTGCTCAGCTCTCGCCCCACTTTCCATCACTTCCTTCACTTCCCGCAAGTGCACTGTACCCTTTCAGGTGCTGTTTCCCAGGTGGGTGGGTTTGTGTAGGTTCTTGTATCCCATGGGTCTCTCCAGTGGACTTTCCTTTGAGACTGGGAGTTTCTCCTGCCTTTGCAACCAGGATTTTACAGCCAGAGGTTTTGAGTCTTTAGTTTCTCACACTGTAACCCTGCATTTCACAGTCTGTCTCACTCCCCTGTTCTGCCTCCCAGCTTGTCTGCACACAAACGTGGGACTGCCTGCTCAGTGAGCCGCCACCTCGCCCACACAATCCTCTGCCTTGCTGCGCTTCCTCCCAGCCCAGCTGCCCATCTTACCCCTCCTACCAGTCTGGATGAATATTTGCTTATCTCCTTGGTTGTTGGAGTTCCACGCAGTTTGATTTTCTGGCAGTTCTGGTTATTTTTTGTTTTTAATTGGTTGTTATCCTTCTTTTAGTTGTGGGAGGAAGTGAAGCATTTCTACCTATGCCTCCATCTTGGCCAGAACTACCGTAAACTATTAAGTCTTTAAAAAGAAAGCAGTTCATTAAAAAATTTTGGGAAAAGAAAGGCCTCTGAAATTACTTCCAAAATTCTCATACAAAAATCTCAACTTCATGACCTGGCTGGTGTGGCTAAGCAGATTGAGCACTGGACTGTGAAGCAAGGGGTCACCGGACTGATTCCCAGTCAGGGCACATGCATGGGTTGCAGGCCAGGTCCCCTGTAGGGAGTAATGCGAGGGGCAACCACACATTGATGTTTCTCTCCCTCTCTTTCTCTCTTCCCCTCTCTCTAAAAGTAAATTAAATAAAATCTTAAAAAAAAATCTCTGAGGGTTTGCAGGAACAATTATAAAGGACACATGGACAATAACAAGGGTGGAGTGGAAACAGGGAAGGGAGGTGGGGAGGGTAGGGGATGTAGGGAGGGTTGGGGTGGTGGGGAGAGGTGGGGGAAAAGGCAGAAAACAGTACTTGAACAGCAATAAAAAATGTTTAAAAAAATAAACACTGAAATGGTAAAAAAAAAAAAAAAACCTCAACTTCAGTTCATATCAGTTCAGAATAATTAGTAATAGGGAGAAGGGAGTGGATGAAAGAAGGTGAACAATTAGCCAAAGAACACACATGCGTAACTCATAAACAAAGAAAACAGTGGTGACCACTAGAAGGACGGGGGGGTGGAGGGTAGGTGGAAGTGAGCAAAGAGGGGACAAATGGACACATCTGTAATAGTGTCAATAATTTTTTTAAAAAGAATAATCAGTAATAACAATTACTTATTACAAGTATACTATGTGCTACAAACTGTCCTAAGCATTCAATACCTCACCAAATCTTTAAAAAGGAAAAGCCTCAGCATATGGAATAATTTGGGTTCTCAAATTGTTTTAAAAACTATGGTTAAGCCCTGACTAGTGTGCTCAGTGGATTGGGCACTGGTCTGCAAACCAAAGTATCGCTGGTTCATTTCCCGGCCGGGGCACATGTCTGGGTTGTGGAACAGGTCCCCAGTAGGGGGCACTCACAAGGAAACCACACATTGATGTTTCTCTCCCTCTGTTTCTCCCTTCCTTTCCCTCTCTCTAAAAATAAATGAAATTGTTTTAAAAAATAAATAAAATGAAAACTGTGGTTAATATATGATATTTTTCCGAGAAAATCCCATTTCTAGAGAAATTCATACATAAGCATGCCCAAGGACTTAAGAATGTTCAGAGTAGCACTCTTCATAATAATGAAAATCTGTAAACAACTCAACTGTCCATCAACAGTGGAATAAACCATAGTACACTCATACAGCAGCAGAAATTAATGAAATAAAGCTGTACACATCAACATCAGTGAATTTTTTTTAATCCTCACCCAAGGACATGTTCATTGATTTTAGACAGGGGACAAGGGAGGGAAAGAGGGAGAAAAACATTGAAGTGAGAGAGAAACATCAATCAGTAAATAACTGGGCACCAAACTGGCAACCTAGGCTCTTGGAAATCAAACCTGCAAACTTTCAGTTTACAGGAAAATGTTCCAACCAACTAAGTCACACCAGCCAGGGCTGCATAAGTGAATTTTAAAACAAAGATATAAATATGTGTACCACAGCTATAAGCTGATAAATCAAAACTTAAAATTGTCTCTGATAAACCAAGGTTTCAGGTTCTATGCCCTGTCAGGCACACACAAAATCAACCAAACAATGCATTAAAGGGTGGAACAACAAATGGATCTTTCTCTCACTCTCTCTTCCTCTCTAAAATCAACAAATAAAATAATTTTTTTAATTAAAAAAAAAAACAAACCTTGAAATCAAGTTTGCCAAATTTCAAAAGTGATGTTCTTTCCTTTACATTATACAACTTCCATTCTGCCAACCTGATACTAATACCTACCCGGTGGTCCCATAAGATTTTCATTGAGCTGAAAAACTCCTATCACCTAGCATAGTGACATCATAGCCGTCACAAAATTAAAGCACAAGGCATTACTGCTTTGTGCCTGTCCCAGTCCATTGATTGCTATCAACTAGAAACGCCTGGGGCACTCACATAAACCCCAGTGCGTTTCCCAGACATCTCCCCTTTCTAAACCAACTTTATAACTGGACCTACTCATGCTATGATTGCAAAATGCTCTTCAGCAATAACCATTAGGAAACTCTGGAGAAAAAAGGAGTTTATTACTTACAGGCCCTGGAGCCTTCAAGGCCTGCCCAGGGCATATAGCCAGGTCAAGGGTAGAGAGAACAAGAGCCTAGGGCTCTGCTGTTTCAGCTAAGGGTTTTATGGACTTACTCTTTATTGGTGAATTTAAAACAAGAGTGGGAATTTAAAGCACCAGAAGAGGGAAGACAAAAAACAAGTATCCCAAATGGTTAGTAATTTCGGTCAACCAAGATCTCTGAAACCACTTCAGTGTGGAGAGGTGGCCTGGCTCTTTATCTAATGGCCAGCGACGTCTCTATTCTAGATAGCCTTCCTTGAAGCCAGAAGCCTCTTTGAAATGAATGCCTGTTTGGAGTGGATGCCTAGGCAATCAAAGCATAGGGCAGGCATTTGCATTAAAAATAGAAAAGCCTAGAGTCAGGGCTTACGCTACAATTACAGGTTTGTGATGGTGCTCGTAAACAAGCCTGCTCTGCTGCCAGAGGTACAGAAGTGGAGCACATACAACTGCAGTAGTAGGCTATACCACCTAGGCTTGTGAAAGTGTGCTCAATGATGTTCAAACAACAATGACAAAATTGCCTAAAGCAATTCTGACTTGGGAACATATCACTGATCTTTACTAATAAAAAATATGCAAATGTAAAGCTGTGAATCAGCTGGCAACATAACCAGTGTTACTGCTTTGCAGGGTTAATGATGTTCTTCTTACATTTCACACTCACAAATATATGGCCATGATTAAGTTTAGCTTTTCTGAAGCTAAATGACCTGTATTAAAAATCAAACCAATTAAAGTGATGCTATATTTCATTAGCATTAGCACTAAAGAAATGATCTAATGATGCCAAGATTTTTAGTTTATTTATACATAAGCATTGCTAAAATGCAGTAAATAGAACCTAAGCTAAGGAATCCTGAAGTTCAAATCCTGAAGTTTCCCCTTTTGAGCTTCTCTGACCTTCAGAAAATTGCTTCTTTGAGCCTACAAAATGGATCTATTACCTCCCACATTTGGTTATTATCGGAATTAAATAAGATTAGACAGGACAAAATTTTTAGGTCATTATATTGTATTTTATAGATGTTCAATAAATGTAAGTTTCCTTCCTTTATTCTAGGAATGGAAAAGAAAAAAATTGAAAAGCAAAAAGATAACCAGAAAAATGAAAAGAAAGTAGTAGAATCTTTAAGAATAATAGTTTTCTAGGCAAAAGTAAGTATAATTGAGAGAAAATAAAGATTTCCCTCCATTAGCAGCAACAGTATTAAATAAAAATGAAATTCAGCTCATAAGGTTCTATTTCCTCTATATTTCTTTTCTTTTTAAAGGTTTTATTTATGTATTTTTAGGGAGAGGAAGGGAGGGGAAGGAGAGGGAGAGAAACATCAATGTGTGAGAGAAACATTGATCACACACCCCCAAGTGGGAACTGGCCTGCAACCCAGGCATGTGCCCTGACCAAGAATTGAACCAGTGACCTCCTGTTTCACAGGCCTGCACTCAATCACTGAGCCACACCAGCCAGGGCTATTTCCTCTATATTTCTTTGATGAAGATGAGAACTTTATTAAAAAGCAGTATTTCCACAGAAATACTATGTATATTAAAATTACATTACAGAGCTTCTGATCTGTTACTTATTGTACTATATTGAACCATTTTTTCAAATTATAAAACAACTCAGCAATATATCATAGAGCTGAGAATGTAAATTACATCTTTTACCTTTTGGATTCAGGAGGCTGTCTTTTTGTTATCATTTCACGGAGTCTTGCAGCTGACTGCAAAATACAAGACATATACACATAAAAATACTATCTTACAACTACACAGCTTACCTTTAAAATATTAAGTATCTGCTACTATATCCACATAAACTAAGATCTATATAGAAAATGAAGATCCTTAAAATATGATACCTGCTCTTGGCAATAGACAGGAAACAAATATATTCTCAGTAATAAAAGCAAGTATATAACCCTGGCTGGTATGGCTCAGTGGATTGTCTGGCCTATGAACCAAAGGACTGCCGGTTCGATTCCCAGTCAGGGCACATGCCTGGGTTGCAGCTGGGACCCCAGTAGGGGGCATGTGAGAGGCAACCACACAGTGATGTTTCTCTCCTTTTTCTCTCTCCCTCCCCTCTGTCTAAAAATAAATAAATAAAATCTTAAAAAGAATAAAATAAAATCAAAATAAATAAAAGCAAGTATATAGTACTATCTAAAGCCCTGATAGTCTGATGCCTTGAACCAGGTTGCTACTGGGTTTACATGATTAAACATTAAACATTTAATCAAATATACTGTTATAAATTAAAAGATTTAACTTCTACTAAGGCAATAATACTTTGATATTTTCTAGAAAAGTTTAGGTTATACTTATATAATAAATCAAATCATAATTTCTGTTAATTAAAATCAAAATTAGAGATAGTTTATCTAAATTTCTGAGGAATTTTCATTAATGACATGTAAATATAATTTAGTTATATAAAGTTATATTAACTCACCCCCCCTCCCCTCAACATGCAAACACACACTGAATATTTGGGAATCTGGTATTTGGAGAATTCAATTAATTATTTAACAAAGCCAAGGGTTTTATGTCTTTTGGGGGGAAATATGATACACCTCCTAAATAGCCATTCTCTAACATAAGGCAGTTTTCCCCTAGTGTAAACATACCTATGTAAAGTGCACATTTAACACAATAATCATAAAACATTAGCTTACAACTGGCCATTTATCCTTAACATTCCCTATACAAGATATATTCCCACTATACTTAGAGTTTAAGGTTTAATAAAAAACATTTTTTAAAGCTTGTCTTCTGCTTCATCTACCACACATCCTTCAACCCACCCCTCCTGCTTCTTTATCCTTTAGTTAAAGAAACCACTTAGACTATACCCTGTTTCTTTGAAACTAAGACAACCTTTGAATCTAAAGACATCATTATTTTATGTACCAGAGGGTGGGGGGAATGGGGTAGTTGCCAGCTATAGTTTTAAGATGCTGATTTCAAAAATATTAAAATGAAAAAAGGCTTGGAATCAATAAAATATAGTAATCTCTATTAACTGTAAAACCTGCTTCTAATTTTACCCTCCCTCATCTGACATTATGAAACCTGATACTATTAGTATTTTATTGACCTTACTGGCAAGAGGAATGGCATCTTTGTTTTAATTAGAAACTCCACACAAACCTCAGACAACTGAAGTGAAGCAAAAAAGTTCGCATTTTCTGATATGTTCTTCAGTCTCTTCCTCTCATACGGTGACAATCCTGAAAAGTCATCCTATGAAATTACAACAAAAAGATTCCATTACTTTATACAATCCATAGCAAAAGCACCTCACAAAACTAGGTGTTGAATTCTCTGCATGTATGATTTCCTTCAAATTGTACCTACTCTATTCATTTCATGATACCTTACCAAACAGCGCATAATCTTTGCTTATTAGATATTGAGAGAAAGAGTTTGAATGTGGGATAATCACAAGATATCTATATGGCTTCCCAATTAAATAACAAGTGGTCTGACATCAAAAGTCAAGTAGTGTAACCTAACGGCAAATTATTTCCTACTGGTCATTAATGACACTATGACTCAAAGTTATCCTTTTATTAAACAAGAAAGAACTCAGTAAGAAAACTTTTAGTTCACTGAAAGTGTTAAAGAAATTTAGAAAGAACAAAAAAAAAAAGGAATAAACACATGAGCAGAAAAGACAGTATGACTAGAGAAGCTATCTTAAAGGTCCAATATCCAGTAGTTGGAGGGGGGATGGTGGCAGATGAAGTGGAGAGAAAACAATTAGAGAAACAATACAAGAAAGTTTCTCACAAATGAAGAGTTTCCAGATTAAAAGAGCCCAATGAGTATGCAGCACAAGGAATAAAAAAAAAGACCACAGCTAGGTGTATCATCACAAAATTCCTTAACACCTAAGATAAGTGAAATAAGATCCTAAAAGCTTGCAGAGTGAAACAAATCACAAAGAACCATGAATCAGAATGGCTCTAACTTCTCAATACTGAAGGAAGCTAGAAGACAGTGGAGCAATATGTTAAAAGTTCTAAGGAAAATCAAATTACTTCCAAGCAACAATTCTAAATCCAATTAAGCCATCAATCAAATATAAAAGATAGACTTTTCAGACTCAAAAACTACCTCTAATATACCTTTTCTCAGGAAGTTATTATTGGGCTGGCCAAAGAGTTTGTTTCTTTCTTTCTGTAAGATGGCTCTAGTAGCACTTCGCTGTCTTTAATTTCATTCAAAACAATTTTGTTAGATCATATTGTGTGACAGCTGTCCTATCAGTATCCATTGGGGTAAAAAAACATCAAAATTAGTGAATTTTTGTGTAGCCATTTTAATATTGAAGGTGGGAGAAAATATACAACATTTTCAGCATAGTATGCTTCATTATTTCAAGAAAGGTAAAAATGCAACTGAAACGCAAAAGAAAAAAAAAGATTTGTGCACCGTATGGAGGAGGTGTTGTGACTGATTGTGTCAAAAGGGGTTTTATGAAATTTGGTGCTGGAGATTTCTTGCTGGATGATGCTCTACAGTTGGGTAGAGAAGTTAGCAGCGATCAAATTGAGTAATTAATTGAGAACAATCAACTTTATACCATGCAAGAGATAGCCTACATACTCAAAATATCCAAATCAATGAAGTTATTGATAAAAATGAAAAATGTGTCTTGTTTTATGGAAAAAACCATGACAAGAGTTTTTGGCCAACCCAATATAAGCAGCACTTCACCCAAATGAAAGGATAAACGGAGAAGAGAAAGATAGGATGCAGCACAGTAGGGACAAAAGATAAAAGAAATTCAAAGGAAAATGGCAAAAGGCAGGCCAAGAAAGAATAAAATGGTCCACAAAGAAGTAAGAAGATGAAGGGCCCCAGGAAATATTTCATGAATAAAAACATATATATGTGAAGCCATCAGAAATCTTTATATTGCAAGAAATTTTACAACTCTGGTAAAGCTTGGGCTGTACCTAATTAAGAATGTGGGAAGGGAAAGTGTGGGATGTGGGACACGTGTAAAAATTGTGGCGTAAGTGAAACAAATCTTCATTTTTCACAGTAAGTCAATAGACAATGTGAGGGGGAAAAGTTAAAAAGTTTGAAAGTGCCACAGGTCTATTGTGAAAAAACAAATAGCAATGTGGCAGAAAACACTGGCTGTTTTGATTTGTTTCTGTGTGTATGTATACATATGAAATCACTGCTATGTGTATGAAATCACTGCTATGTGGAATTATATTACTTAAACACATATATGCATGTGTTACTTTGATCAAAATAAGAATTTTTCTCACACATACAAAATAATAGTGGCAGCAAAGGTGAAAAATTTTTGTCATGGCCTTTAAAACTGCTTCTCAAAGAAAAACATCACCACTTGTGATCAAGGTCTTCCTAAGAATCTATTTCAAAATACTAAATACTGAGATCAAAAAAACAAATTTAAATGATTCTACTTAGCACAGAAAAAAAATTAAGAAAATTTATTAGAAAAATCAGTTTTTTGCCCTGACTGGTGGGGCTCAGTGGGTTGGGTATCATACCACAAACTGAAAGGTTGCCAGTTGGATTCCTGATCAGGGTTGTGGGCCAGGTCCCCAGTGGGGAAGGTGCAAGAGGCAAACAATGGATGTTTCTCTCCCTTTCTTTCGCCCTCCCTCCCCATCTCTCTGGAAATAAATAAAATTTTTAAAAAGAAATATCACTTTTTTAAGAGTATGTGTAATTCAAACTATTCTCAATCATTACCCACCCAAAAACTTGCACCATGAAAAAGACAAAGCAAACAACATCAGTAAAAATGGGCTCTCAAAAAAACATACTACAGGAAACAGAAATTTAACATAAAAACTCCACTATCTTCAGAGACACTTGAGAAGTTAATACATCCATAAAACAAGAAAGAGATGCTATGTTTAAAAAAAAAAAAGAAAAGAGGACTTCTAGACAAGATGGAGGCATAGGTAGATACACTTCGCTTACTTGCACAACCCAAAGACGGATAACAAATTTAAAAACAAAAAATCACCAGAACTGCATGGAGGTCTGACAACCAAGGAGTTAAAGAAGAAACATTCATCAGGTAGGAGGGGTGGAGAGGAATCGCAGCAAGGCAGCAGCTGGTAGATGGGGCAAATGAGGCAACAGCTGTCGGAGCAGGGGGTCCCACATTTGCATGCAAATAAACAGGGAGGAACAACTGGGGAACCAGACAGACCACACAACCCAGGGTTCCAGCACCGGGAAATAAAGCCTCAAAATCTCAGACTCAAAAAACCTGTGGGGATTGAGGCAGCAGGAGAAACTCCCAGCCTCACTGGAAAGTTCACTGGAGAGACCTACAAGGTCCTATCAAGTACACAAACCCACCCACCTGGGAATCAGCACCAGAAGGGCCCAATTTGCTTGTGGGTAGCAGGGAAAGAGACTGAAAGTAGGCTGAGAACAGAGCAGGCACCATTGTTCAGTCTTGGACCACTCTCCCACAAACAGCAACACACAAAGCCATGTGGGTTGCCCTGCGCTGGTGAACACCAAAGGTCCCACCCCTTACTACCCTAGCAATTGCACCTAAGACAAAAAAAATATAGCACAAATGAAAGAACAGATCAAAGCTCCAGAAAAAAAACACAACTAAGCAATGAAGAGATAGCCAACCTATCAGATGTACAATTCAAACCCTGGTAATCAGGACGCTCACAGAAATGGTTGAGTATGGTCACAAAATAGAGGAAGAAGTGAAGCCTATGAAAAGTGAAATAAAGAAAAGTATAAGGGGAACCAACAGTGACAAGAAGGAAACCAGGACTCAAATAAATGGTTTGGAGAAGGAAGAAACATTCAACCAGAACAGAATGAAGAAACAAGAATTCAAAAAAATGAGGAGAGGCTTAGGAACCTCTGGGACAACTTTAAATGTGCCAACATCTGATTCATAGGGGTACCAGAAGGACAAGAACAAGAGCAAAAAAATGAAAGCTTATTTGAAAGCATAATGAAGGAAAACATCCCTAATCTGGCAAAGGAAATACACTTCCAGGAAGTCCAGGAAGCTCAGAGAGTCCCAAAGAAGTTGGACTCAAGGAAGCACACACCAAGGCACATCATAATTACATTAGCCAAGATTAAAGATAAGGAGAGAATCTGAAAGCAGCAAAAGAAAAGGAGATAGTTACCTACAAAGGAGTTCCCATAAGCTGATTTCTCAAAAGCAACCTTGCAGGCAAGAAGGGGCTAGAGAGTATTCCAAGTCATGAAAGGCAAGGACCTACATCCAAGATTACTCTATCCAGCAAAGCTATCATTTAGAATGGAAGGGCAAATAAAGTGCTTCTCAGATAAGATCAACTTAAAGGAATTCATCATCACCAAGCCCTTCTTATTTGAAGTGTTAAAGGGGCTTACCTAAGAAAAAGATCAAAACCTCGAACAGTAATATGACAACAAACTCACAACTATCAACAACTGAACCTAAGAAAAACAAAAACAAAAACAAACTGAGTAAAACAACTAGAACAAGAACAGAATCACAGAAATGAAGATCACATGGGGGTTTATCAGCAGGAAGGAGGAGGGAGAATAGGGGAAAAGGTACAGGGAATAAGAAGCATAAATAACAGGTATAAAATACACAGGGAGTTTAAGAATAGTATAGGAAATGGAGAAGCCAAAGAACTTATATGTATGACCCTTGGACATGAACTAAGGGGCGAGAGGAATGCTGGTTGGGGAAGGGAGCAGGGCAGAGGAGAATAAAGGGGAGAAAAAAATGGGACAACTGTAATAGCATAATCAATAAAATATACTTTTAAAAAATAAAATATACATTTCACAATAACTAACATGATACTTAATGGTGAAAGACTGAAAGCTTTTTCCCTAAGCTCTGGAACAAAATAAATTTATGTCTGCTCTCGCCACTTGCATTCAACACTGTACTAGATGTTCTGGTCAGGACAATTGGGCAAAATGAATGAATGAATAAATAACAACCAGACTGGAAAGGAAGAAATTAAACTATCTTTACTGCAGATAGCATGATCTTATATATTAAGCATGATCTTACATATTAAAAATCCTAAAGAATCGCCCTGGCAGGTGTAGCTCAGTGGATTGAGCGCAGGCTGGGAACCAGGCATCACAGGTTCAATTCCCAGTCAGGGCACATACCTGGGTTGCAGGCCATGTCCCCCAGCAACCACACATTGATGTTTCTCTCTCTCTCTCTCCCCCTCCCTTCCCTCTCTAAAAATAAATAAATAAAATCTTTTTTAAAAATGGAATTGATTGACTCAGAATAAATTTTTTAAAAAAATCCTAAAGAATCCACACCAAAAAATATTAGAATAAACAACCTTAGCAAAGTTGCAAGGTACAAGCTCGACATACAAAAATCAGTTGTGTTTCTACACACTAGAAATGAACCATCAGAAAATAAAATTAAGAGAACAATACCATTCAGTATAGCACCAAAAAGAATAATATACTTTGGAAAAAACTTAACCAAAGAAATGCAAGGCTCATACACTAAAAACTACAAAATATTGAAAAATTAACGACAATGTAAGTAAATGGAAAGACATCCATGCTCATAGATTGGAAGTCTTTTTTTTTTTTTTAAAGATTTTATTTATTTATTTTTAGAGAGGGAAGGGAGGGAGAGAGAGAGAGAGAGAAACATCAGTGTGCGGTTGCCGGGGCACATGGCCCGCAACCTAGGCATGTGCCCTGACTGGGAATCGAACCTGCAATGCCTAGTTCGCAGCCCGCACTCAATCCACTGAGCTACACCAGCCAGGGCGGAAGTCTTAATATTGTTAATATGGCAATACTCACCAAATTAATCTACAAATTCAATGCAATCTCTAACAAAATTCTAAATGCCATTTTTGCAGAAATGAACAAGCTGACCCTAAAATTCACATGGAAATAAAAGGCCCCAAAATAGCCAAAACAATACTGAAAAAGAAAACTGTTGAGTTGTAGGACTCAACAATTCCTGATTTCAAAACTTACTACAAAGCCACAGTAATTATGCCACGGTAATGGCGTAAAGATAGGCATATACTGGGTTGGCCCAAAAATCCGTATGGATTTTTCCATAAAATAAAAGGCACATTTTTTCATTTTCACCAATAACTTCATTGATTTGGATTTTTTGAGTATGTCAGCTATCTTTTGCATGGTATAATGTTGATTGTTCTCAATTAATTACTCAATTTGATCGCTACCAACTTCTCTACCTAACTGTAGAATATCATCCAGCAAGAAATCTCCAGCACCAAACTTCACAAACTGCTTTTGACATATTCGATCAGTCACAGCACCTTCTCCATACAGTGCACAAATCTTTTCTTTTTTTTTTGCGCTTTAGTTGCATTTTTACCTTTCTTGAAATAATGAAGCATACTATGCTGAAAATGTTGTGTATTTTCTTCCAACTTCAATATTAAAATGGCTACACAAAAATTCACCAATTTTTTTCCAATGGATGCTGATATGACAGCTGTCACACAATACAATCTTAACAAAATTGTTTTGAATGAAATTAAAAACAAGAAGTGCTACTAGAGACAGCTTAGGGAAAGAAACAAACTTTTTGGTCAACCCAAAAGATCAATGGAATAAAACTGAGAATCTGAAAATAAACCTATAGGCTGGTGTGGCTCAACTGTTTTGGCATCCTCCTACAAAGCAAAAGGTCGCAGGTTGGATTCCCATGGGGCGTGTGCAAAAGGCAACAGATCAGTGTCTCTCTCACACCGATATTTCTCTCCCTCTTTCCCCCTCCCTCCCACCTCTCTATTTGTTGTCTTACCAATAAATAGTTTTGGAACACCACATGTAAAAGTATGAATTTGGAACCCTATTTCATATCATATGTAAAATCAACTCAAGTCCTGGCTGGAGTCGCTCAATTGGTTGGAGCGTTGTTCGCATACACCAAAAGCCTGGGAGTTCAATTCCCCCCCAGAGCAATGACCTAGGTTGCAAGTTAAATCCCCAATTGGGGCACATATGGGAGGTTACCAGTTGATGTTTCTCACTCACATCAATGTTTCTTTCTCTTTCTCTCTCTCCGCACACCCCACAAAAATCAGTAAACATATTTTAAAAATTAACTCAAAATATATCAAAGACCTAAATGTAACAGCTAAAACTATTAAATTTTAGAAGGAAATATAGCTGTGAATTTTCATAACCCTGGATTAAGCAATGGTATTTATTTATGTATTTTAATCCTCATCCGAGCATATGTTTATTGATTTTGGAGGGATGGGGAAAGAGAGAAACACTGATGTGAAAGAGGAACACTGAGCGGTTGCCTCCTGTATGCTCCTGGACCAGGGGATCGAACAAGCAATCTAGGTATGTGCCCTGACCTGGGATGGACCCCACAACCTTTTTTAGTGTATGGATGATGCTTCAACCAACTGACCAGACCAGGGTTAGGCAAAGGTTTTTCAGATATGACACAAGAGCATAGAAACAAAAGATAAAATTGATAAGCTGTACTTAAATTAATATTTTTTAATTAAAATTTTTGCATCTCAAAGGACATTATCAAAAAAGTGAAAAGATAATCCACATAATGAGAGAAAAATGTTTGCAAGTGATGTATCTAATAAGGGTCAAGTATCTAGAATATATAAAGAACTCTTACAATTCAACAATTTTAAAGAACTAAATTAACTGAATTTTGTAAATAGACAAAGAACTCGTATAGATGTTTCTCCAAAGTACAAATGGCCAATAAGCACATGTAAAGATATTCAACATCATTAGTCATTATGAAAATACAAATCAAACCCACAATGATATACCACCTCACATTCACTATGATAACTATAACCAAAAAGACAAACAATTGACATTATCTTAGATGAAATCAGCCAGTCACAAATATCATATGATTCCACTGAGTGAGGTGGCTAGAGTAATCAAATTCAGAGACAGAAAGTAGAATGGTATTTTCCAGGGGCTGGCAGGAGGCAGGGATGGAGAATTGTTTAATGGGTATAGAGTTTCAGTTTTGCAAGATGAAAAGAGTCCTGGAGATTGGCCTCACACCAATGTAAATGTACTTAACACTACTGAACTGCACGCTTAAAAATGATTGCCTTGGCCAGGTAACTCAGTAGACTGGAGCATTCTCCCAAATACCAAAATGTTGCAGGTTCAATTCCCAGAGTACATACTTAGGCTGCATACCTAAGTTGTGGGTTCAATCCCCAGTTGGGGCATGTACAAGAGCCTTTCAATTAATGCTTCTATCTCACACCCATGTTTCTCTCTCTCTCTCCTTTCCCCTCTCTTTAAACATTAGTGAAAATATCCTTGGGTGAGGATTTTTTTTTTTCAATGGTTAAAATAAGGGCCCTGACCAGTAAGTCAGTTGGTTAGAGCATCATCCATATACATCAAGGTTGTGGTTACACCTCTAGCCAGGTCATAATAAAGAAGAAGAAAAAAAAAGAATCAACCAATGAATGCAGAAATAAGCAGAACAAATTGGTGTTTTTCTCTCTCTCCTTCCCCTCTCTCTCTAAAAATCAAAAAGTAGCTCTGGCTGGTATGGCTCAGTGGATTGAGTGCTGGCCTGCAAACCAAAGGGCTGCTGGTTCAATTCCCAATTCAGACACATGCCTGGGTTGCAGGCCAGGTCCCTGGGTGGGGGTGCACAAGAGGCAACCTCACATTGCTGTCTCTCCCTCTCTTTCTTTCTCCCTTCCTCTCTCTCTAGAAATAAATAAATAACCTTTTAAAAATTAAAAATAAAATAAAAATCAATAAATAAAAAACTAATGGTTAAGATGGTACATTTTACATTGTTTATTTACAATGTAAATTATTTACAATGAAAGGTTTTTTAATTTTTAAAAAAGACCAACAATAACAAGTATGGGTAAGAGGGTGGAGAAAGTAGACTCCTCATACATACTAGCTGATGTATAAAAATAACACAGCTAGTTTGGAAAACAGTTTGACAGTTCCTCCAAAAGTTAAAGAGTTACCATATGATCCAAAAACAATCATTCCTAAATATGTATCCGAGAGAATGAAAAACACATGTTCATCTAAAATCTCATAAGCAAGTACTCACAGAAGCATTGTTCATAATAATGTAAAAATTGGAAACAACCCAAAAGTCCATCAACTGATGAACAAAATATGATATATCATACACTAGAATATTATTCAAATAAATACCAATACATGCTACCACATGAATGAACTGTGAAAAGATTATGCTAAATGAAAGAAGCCAGAAACAAAAAGCTATATATTGTGCAATTCCATTTATATGACATGTCCAGAATAGGCAAATCTAGACACAGAAAGTAGATTAATGGTTTCCAGGGCCGGGGTAGGGAGGAGGTTGGGTAAGGACTACTAATGAGTATGGGGTTTCTTTCTGGAGAGAAGACAATGTTCTGAAACTGGATAATGGCAATGGTTGCACAATCTTGTACATACACTAAAAACCATTGAATTGACTACTTTTAGATAGTAAATTTTACTTATGTGAATTATATCTCAATTTAAAAACATATGCTTAATGACAGAAAACAGGTATCTGCATAGTCTCAAAGTATCTTCCTTAAAATATTTAGTAATTAAAAAGAAAAAAATAGGCCCTGACTGGTGTAGCTCAGTGGATTGAGCGCAGGCTGCGTACCAGGCATCGCAGGTTCGATTCCCAGTCAGGGCACATGCCTAGGTTGCAGGCCATGTCTCCCAGCAACCGCACATTGATGTTTCTCTCTCTCTCTCTCCCTCCCTTCCCTCTCTAAAAATAAATAAATACAATCTTTTAAAAAAAAATAGTAAGTTTACATCAGAGAATCCTGGCAGACTCCATCTTAGCCAAGTGATCGAGAGCAACATCACCAGTAAAATATATCAACATCATGTACACTCTGGTAGAGGCACCAAGGACACATTCATGTCTATGATAGCCTTCCCCAAACTGCAAAGCCTTAATCAGATCACAAGAAAATAGACGACAAACCCAAACTGAGGGACATTGTATGAAATAACTGTCCAGTAATCCTCAAAAGTGTCAAAGTCATGAGACTAAAGAACTGTTGTAGATTTGAAGAGACTACAGAGACATGACAACTAAATGTACTGTGTGATCCTGGAATGGATGCTGGTACAGAAAAAGAACTTTAGTGGAAAAATAGGTGATATCATTATAAATTCTGTATTTAATAGTATTATAATAAGGTTAATTTCTTAGTTTGATGAATATTCTATGATTATGTACATATTCTATGATTAATATTCTATGATTATGTACATAAGGAAGTTGGGTGAGAGATTTCTGGAAATTCTCTATATTTCTGCAAGTCTTCTGTAAGTCTAAAATTTGCTCAAAACTTAAAAAAAATTAACTATTAAGTGAAGTTAAAATATTTAATAGAACTGAGAGAAAATTTAGCAAATTTCCCATAAAAAAGAATAAGATTCTAGATTTTAAGGCCAACACTTGTCTGTGATATGGCAAAAGCCTTACTTCATTTGGGAAGGTTAATAATACACTAAACACTGTTCCTAAAAATAAAATAAAAAATAGATAAACACTGTTCCTATGCATGGTACCACAAAGGCTTAGTTATCTCACTCCAAAAAGATAATTAATAAAAGGGAAGAGAACAAAAGAACGAAATGTTCTGTAAAAGATGTTGGCTCTTTCAGTTTGTCCTAAGAAATAGTATGCTGAGCACGTAGGACCCTTGCTTGATTCTCTCTAGTACTCACTACCTCATGTTCTCATTTCTGACCCTATTTCTTTACATCAAACTAAAATCTGCTTCATATGAGCCTTATATACTCAGAATCTTACAGTGTAAGAGGCCAAAGATATAATCTAATCCAGTGGTTCTCAAAGTGCAGTCCAGGACCAACAGTATCAGTGTCTCTAGGAAACTTTGTTAGGCATGCAATTTCTACTCCCACTCCCAAATTTCTGAATCAGAAACTGGGGGTGGAGCCCTGCAAAGGAGCTTTAACAAGCCCTCCAGGTAATTCTAACACAGGCTGAAACTTGAGAACCACAGGTTTTATACAATCTCCTCAATGTAGAGGTGATTTGCTTAAAAGCACAAGGTTTCTTAGAAGTGGCCATGCCTAAAACTTAGGCTTCCAACCCCCTCCCTCCCACTCCAGTGTACTTAGGATTTATGCCACACTGGCCCACCATAGGTCCTAGTTTTTACCTTTGGGACAATAAAGCATAAATTGAATTCCTATTTCATAATAACACCTCATTTATCCTATCTCCCTTTTCCACCATCATTTTCTGTTCTGGTTCCATCAACTTATTGTCAGTGGTGCAGTTTTATCTTGCATAAAATGTGTCACTTTACATGAAGTACAGCACATTTGGTAGGCAACACAAGCCAAAAGAATTAGATGCCTAATTTTTTAAACTCATTCGAACTATTATTTTAGATAGAGCTAATAGATTTTCTCAAGTACCTCATCATTTGTCTTTTTGTGTTTAACAGAAATATTATTCAGCACATCAATGCAACCAATTAAAGGTGATTTTCATACTGTGACATCAAGGATCACTCAAATGCCCTATGTCCTACAGGTCAACTTCTTTGGTATACTGTACATAAACATGTAGAGGTGAACAAAATGCCACAAAGCGTGAGCAAACTCAAAACTAAGCGCAGTAAACTGAAAAGGGGAAACAGAGTGAAGATTAAGTCAATCCCGTCCTTGACAAATCAAAACCAAGACCAAAATTAACCCAGGAAACTTCTGTTAAACATTTAAAAAAGAAAATTTCAACTAAACACAAATTAGGTAAAATAATTTGTTTGAGCTAGAGAAACCCTTGATAAACTTAGCTTATCAGAACTTCAATTTTTTTAAATACGAACAATTTGGATAAGCAGTAATTAAACTCTTACCAGGCCTAACGTGGTGTCTTCATCGCTGTCTCCGTCAGGACCGCCTTCCATATCAACACCGAGGACCACCGAATCCAAAGCGCTCAGGCGTTGTCGTTTGCTCTTTCCCACAAGAACGTCTAAGCGTGATTTTTGCAGAGTGGATTCTGCCTTAGAAGATGCGGTGGCTTTCGTCTTTGGAATTAAAATCGTTGTGAAAGTTTTCCGTATTTCAATCTTCTTACATTTCTTACATGCTACTTCATCGTTAGAGTTCTTATTTAATAGGGATTTGGGGAGCTTAAATTCGCCTGGCTTGTAATCACTGAGTGAAAAGGGGACAAGACACACCTTAGGTGTTTTTTCTAAAACTGTAGCCTGTAACGGTCTCAGAGATACAGGAGAGATCTTCTGGTTTTCTTTATATTCATTCGCCTATTCAGACCAAAAAAAGAAAGAAAAGAAAATAGGAGAATCCCAGGTCCCATACCTTTTCTTACAGAGG